>OX387329.1:5593883-5684104 GCA_947562085.1 Eudonia lacustrata
TATGTATGTATGTATGTATGTATGTATGTATGTATGTATGTATGTATGTATGTATGTATGTATGTATGTATGTATGTATGTATGTATGTATGTATGTATGTATGTATGTATGTATGTATGTATGTATGTATGTATGTATGTATGTATGTATGTATGTATGTATGTATGTATGTATGTATGTATGTATGTATGTATGTATGTATGTATGTATGTATGTATGTATGTATGTATGTATGTATGTATGTATGTATGTATGTATGTATGTATGTATGTATGTATGTATGTATGTATGTATGTATGTATGTATGTATGTATGTATGTATGTATGTATGTATGTATGTATGTATGTATGTATGTATGTATGTATGTATGTATGTATGTATGTATGTATGTATGTATGTATGTATGTATGTATGTATGTATGTATGTATGTATGTATGTATGTATGTATGTATGTATGTATGTATGTATGTATGTATGTATGTATGTATGTATGTATGTATGTATGTATGTATGTATGTATGTATGTATGTATGTATGTATGTATGTATGTATGTATGTATGTATGTATGTATGTATGTATGTATGTATGTATGTATGTATGTATGTATGTATGTATGTATGTATGTATGTATGTATGTATGTATGTATGTATGTATGTATGTATGTATGTATGTATGTATGTATGTATGTATGTATGTATGTATGTATGTATGTATGTATGTATGTATGTATGTATGTATGTATGTATGTCTGTCTGTTTCTTTGGATCGCCCTTTAGTCCAAACGGCATGGTGGATTTTGACATATGAGGGTTCGTTAGATTTGATTTGACTGTTGAAGTGACATCACTACATAGTATAAAACAAAGTCGCTTCCCGCTGTCTCTATGTATGTATGTATGTGTTGCTGAAACCCACAACACACACTATGCTACTGTTTAAAATTAGGTTACACCTTAAAATCTACAAAATCCACTCACAGTTCCATGCCGCTCCCGCCGTCCAGAACGGGATCCATATGATCTGATGGGGCCGGAATCCGAGTCCGGGTCTTCTCGGGCTCCCTAATCACACCCAAACTACCCCAAGTGCACTTTTCCCCCGAGGAAATACCTGCTTTCTCCAGCAGCGGAGACGTCGACAGCGGCGAATTGTACTCCCGATGCGATTCGCTTACGACGTACACACACACAAAACACAGGTTGCACAATACACTTAATTAGAGTAAGACGGCTCCAAATGCCCTTATTACTACTTAAAATTTATTTAATTATCAACACACGATAACCTATAAACCAGCCATTGTTGCCTTCCCGAGACAAGTGTACCAACAAAGAAAAAAAGAACAATTAGTGATGGGGCCATTATGCCACCAAACAAATTGAATCTCGATAATCGATTCCCAAATCGATCCGTCCATAATACAAATCAAAGTTTTATTTCCAACAAAAATAAATGCCTGTTTATTTGCAACAGTATGCTTAGATCTTTAAAACTACGCAACGGATTTTGATGCGGTTTTTTTAATAGAGAGAGTGATTCAAGAGGAAGGTTTATGTGTTTAAATGTAGCATGCATTGCATGCATAATATAGTAGAGAAACACTGATAACTTAAGAGGTTTCAAATTTTTTTGCGCTTACATTGCAAACGCTGGCTGAACCCTACGTTAAAAAGGTCTACAAAAAAGTCCGCGATGGTATATGTCTATCTCTTAGGGATAAACCACAATAATCATTTTGCATCCTTTACTTTTTACGAGAAATAATGGCTTATTTACGAAGCAATTTTAAACAATACAGCATTAATCCTTATCCAATTAAGTACCTTAAATATATTGTGTATTTAATATAGATCAATATGGCCCTTTACAGCATGTAATTTAAATAAATATTTTCGAAGATATTACAGATTTAAAATGCAGGGACATAGGCGGTTGCCCGTATCAGCATCAGCATTTTAATATATTATAAAACAAAGTCGGGTTTGTTCGAACACTTATAACTCGAGAACGGCTGGATTTTCATGGTTTTTGATTTGTTGTATTTGTTTCCGTCCTAAATAGCAGAATAACTATTAAAACATTGAAAAATTGATAAAAAAATAAAACTTTCATAAAATCATAAATAATATTATAATAATAATCATTCAGCTAAACTGTAACACGACATGTATTGACTGTTAGGCGGTACGAAGTTCGCCGGGTCAGCTAGTAGGCTATAAAAAAAACGAAAATTTCCTATGCAATTTTTAATTAAATATTTAAACCTCTGTGTACTTTCAATTGTGATCACTGTTGCTTGCTTAAGCGCGCCTAACGCGCATGATTTCACTAATGTAAATATTCAATTCACAATTGCTTGACAAATTTAAGTTAATAATTATTACTCATTAACAACACTTGTAAGATCTAGATCGGATACACATTGGATCTTTTCATTTTTACCACACCTTTCTGATACATGTCGTATATAGCTTTTATACGACGTAGTTTAAGTAAAACGGGAGCCCACGCGGATGGGATGATAAAAAGTTTGTGGATCGTAAACTAAAGAGGTCGCGTTTTATTTATTCATTTATACAGTTGTGTAATTGTTTTCGTTTTAATACGGTGCCTGAGTGTTTTCATGTTTTATATGTAGGTAAGGGGGTCAAGGTGCCTAGTAAGAGTTTTTATTCGTATTCATTCACTTAGGTCTACAAAAACGAAAATTTGTATGGTAAATATTTATAAACATTTATAAAATACAGTGAAAAAATTATACGCCCACCCGACCCAGCCAGGAATTGACCCTGGGTCTTCCGCAATCCGGGCGGCTGCACTGACCGCTATGCTACCGGGAAGGCTATAAATTTTATAAATATTTAATTTAGCTTCAGTGCAACATAATAGCACTTGAAAATAAAACGTAAAATTTGTATGGTAAAATTTTAACTCTTTTCGAATGCCGCCAGGAGGCGCTCCATCAAACCCATACAAATTCTCGTTTTCGTTAACGTGATCGAATACCGAATGAAACTCGCACTCGGCACCCAGATTGATTTTCATTTCAACGAACACCATTGATCATCACCATCTCTGAGGTCCCGGGTTCGATCCCCGGTCGGGTCAATTTAGAAATTATCGTTTTTCTAAATTGTCTTGGGTCTGGGTGTTTTCTATGTATAATAAGTATGTATTTAATTATTTTAAGTATGTTTATCCGTTGTCTAGTAACCATATAACGAGTTTCATAACGAAGCTTCTCTTGGGCTAGATAATTGGTGTGAGTGTAGGAAAATTTATTTCATTATTTATTCATTGCGCCATTTCACGATGCTACGTACTGTAGCGATTGCCACATTTAACCTTTTTATTTCCGCGTAAGGAGATCTGTTTAATTTTTGCATTAGCCGTTTGAATATTTCAAAATATTACGTGTAGCCTATGACAATTCATTTTGAATTTGTTAGATTATGATTTTGATGTTTTGCGCCGATTGTTTTTTGAGAATTGGATAAATAATATCAAGAATTGTTTTTTACTATTTGCAAGGTCGAATTTCAGTTTACCTTACTAGTTTTTCTTCAGATCCTGGTCTAGCAAACAGACAAACAAAGACAATCCAATATTCAGCCCCGGTGAGTTTCCTTTTTATTTTCAAATACTCTCAATTATTTGGTCTTTCGCAGATGGGAAAGGGTTCTGTATGTTTTTCTTCAGGTTTTAATTTTTCTTCTTTAGTTTCAGGGCTGACGGGTTTAACCCGTTATATTGATTATACCCGTATATTTGCAGATGAAGCTCCGTGCACCCTTATATGTAGACGTTCGGATCTTCGTTTTGCCGTCCTTCATCTAAAGGACGGTCAGAGCTGAATGCACTTTTGGATTTTAAAAACCTTTTTTTTTATATATCTCTAACTGTTTCTGTAGTCTTTTATGCTTTAAATTTTGTATTTTTCATTTCCGTTTCCCCTAAATTCTAAAATTGAGTCATTATTAGCTCATTTTTCCTTTTTCCAGGCATATTTCAGGCGAACCCTACAGTACCTTTAAATACCCGATATGTATTCACCGAAAATCCAACTTACTGATGGTCTTTGCAGCGACAATTACATATTTATATATTATTATTATATATTTGCACAGCCACCTACAATCTCTCACTGTGGCCACACAATGCCCTATTTTAAAATCAGGCAGTGTGACGTCCGTGCGGAGCTGCAGTCAATCGATGTCCGGAAAGCTAATGGCCCTGATGGCATCCCTCCAGTAGTACTAAAAATGTGTGCAGCGGAGTTGTCCCCCGTATTAACGCGCCTTTACCGTCTCTCGCTCTCTTCAGGTTGTGTGCCGGAATCTTGGAGAGAGGCTAATGTGCAACCGGTCCCCAAAAAAGGTGATCGGTCAGATCCATCGAATTACCGCCCCATAGCCGTAACTTCAGTTTTGTGCAAAGTAATGGAGCGCACTTTAAATAAACAACTTGTCCACTACCTAGAAGAACACTCCATCATTCACGATCGCCAATACGGGTTTCGGCCGAAGCGGTCAACGGGTGATCTTCTAGCGTACGTCGCACATCTCTGGGGTGAGGCTATTGACAAGCGTGGTGAGTCGGTGGCTGTTAGCCTCGACATAGCCAAGGCATTTGATCGGGTCTGGCACAAAGCTCTTCTCTCCAAGCTCCCGGCATACGGTCTGCCTGCACAGTTCTGCAACTGGGTCGCTGGCTTCCTGCACGAGCGTAGAATTCGTGTCCTGTCTGATGGTTGCGCTTCGCGGCTCATGTCAGTGAACGCTGGTGTCCCTCAGGGTTCCGTTCTGTCACCCACGTTGTTTCTTCTGCATATCAATGATATGCTTCCACTTGGAAATATTCATTGCTATGCAGATGATAGTACAGTGCACGGTGGGTATAACGGTCACCCTGCGGCTGGGCGAGTCGAAACTGAAGAGAAACGAGTGAATCTTGTCATTGAGCTCAATCGGGTATTGGACCTCATATCTAATTGGGGCTCCAATAATCTTGTTGAGTTCAATGCCAAGAAAATACAGGTATGTGCGTTTACGGCCAAGAAGTCACAATTCCTTCCCCTTCCAACTCTTCAGGGCACATCTCTAAGCCTGCAGAGCAATATCAACATGCTCGTTATGACGATTCGCTGTGATCTGAATCAAAAGGACTACATCGAAGCCGTGATCAAAACTGCCTCACGAAAACTCGGTGTCCTGAACAGAGTGCGGCGATTCTTTACGCCTGACCAGTTGTGTCTTTTGTACAAGACTCAGGTACGGTCTTGCGTGGAGTATTGCTCGCACATCTGGGACGGTTCCGCAAAGTACCTTCTCGATGCCTTAGACAGATTGCAGCGTCGCGCTGTACGCATTATCGGCAATGCAGAGGTCACTAATACTCTCGAACCCCTACAATTGCGTAGAGATATAGCGTCACTCAGCGTTTTCTATCGCTTGTACCACGGCGAGTGCTCTGAAGAACTCTTTGACCTTATCCCACCTTCTCCTTTCCTCCATAGAAGTACACGTGCTGCTCTCCGGAGTCATCGCTTTACTGTCACACATATCCCATCGCGCACAAAGAAATTTGGTGACTCGTTTCTTTGTCGCACCTCCAAAAGATGGAATAGTCTACCAGCACACGTTTTTCCTCCTTCCTATGATATTGGGTCCTTCAAACGAGGCGTGAAGAAGCACCTTGTGGGCCGGCAGAGTGAGGTTGACTGATGCTGCGTTGTTTTCACGCTGCACCAGTTGTCTTCGCGTCTGGACTCCATTTCCACTTAACATCAGGTGGTATGGAGTCATTTGCCGTGCTAAGTATAAAAAAAAAAAAAAAAAAATATACCCGACAACATATTTAGTCGATGTAACATTTCAACGATACATCAAGAATTTATTGTACTGTATCAGCGTTGCAGCGGCCTCATGTCGCTGTAGCATGTGCTGAGGCTAGGGCCTATATAGTTAGCCACACTTTGTATTCTGCTTATGTTTTTTATTGTATATGTACAGACGTCTGCACATCAACCTATCCAAAACTGTCAAATTTCTCAATACATTTTCAACCTTATTACAGTTTAAAGTCTATTGAGGAAATTTGACAGTTTGTGGTAGGTTGATGTGCAGGCGTGTGTAATTTTTTTTTTTTATATATACATATATACATGTAATTAAATTTTGTTGTACTTAGTGTGTGCCAATAAATGAATTTCTTCTTCTTCTGTACCAAAATATTGTACCTACTTTTGTTCATCATCATCATCATCATCATCTCAGCCAAAAGACGTCCACTGCTGGACAAAGGCCTCCCCCAAGGATCTCCACAACGACCGGTTTTGTGCTGCTCGCATCCAGTGGCTTCCCGCGACCTTCACCAGATCGTCGGTCCACCTTGTTGGAGGCCTACCCACACTGCGCTTTCCGGTACGCGGTCGCCACTCCAGGACTATCCCGCCCCAGCGGCCATCAGTCCTGCGAGCAATGTGACCTGCCCACTGCCACTTGAGCTTAGCAACTCTTCGGGCGATGTCGGTTACCTTTGTTCTTCTGCGGATCTCCTCATTTCTGATTCGATCACGCAGAGAAACCCCGAGCATAGCCCTCTCCATTGCTCTTTGAGTGACCTTGAGCCTTTTTATGAGGCCCATAGTGAGCGACCACGTCTCAGTCCCGTATGTCATCACTGGCAACATACACTGGTCAAAGACTTTCGTCTTGAGACACTGCGGTATATCGGACGAGAAGATATTTCGTAGCTTACCGAACGCTGCCCAGCCTAATTGGATTCGACGATTAACCTCTTTGCTGAAGTTGGACCTACCTAGCTGGACCGTTTGTCCCAGGTAAACATAATTGTCCACAACTTCAAGGGCAGAGTCCCCAACCTTCAGAGGAGTGGGTACGACACGTGAGTTCGACATAACTTTCGTCTTCTCCATGTTCATTTTAAGACCCACTTGTTGAGAGACTCTGTTGAGGTCACCGAGCATTGCGCCGAGGTCTTCCAGGGTCTCAGCCATGACCACTATATCGTCAGCAAACCGAAGGTGAGTGATGTATACGCCGTTGACGTTGATGCCGAGTCCTTTCCAGTCCAGAAGCTTGAAAACATCTTCCAGTGCAGCAGTGAACAGTTTCGGAGAAATCACATCTCCCTGTCTCACTCCTCGCTGCAACTGGATAGGTTTCGAGCTCTGGTCCTGAAGACGGACTGACATAGTGGCGCTTTCATACAAACACCTCAACACTTCGATGTACCGATAGTCAATTTGGCACCGCTGGAGAGACTGTAGCACGGCCCATGTCTCAATCGAATCGAAGGCTTTTTCATAGTCCACAAACGCTAAGCAAAGAGGCTGGTTATACTCTCCGGTCTTCTGTATAACCTGCCGCAGCGTATGTATGTGGTCTATGGTGCTGAAGCCTTTTCGGAAACCGGCTTGTTCGATAGGCTGGAAGTCATCAAACCTGCGTGCGAGACGATTCGTTATGACTCTCGAAAACAGCTTGTAGACGTGGCTTAGAAGTGAGATGGGCCTGTTGTTCTTCAGCAGGGTTTTGTCGCCCTTTTTGAAGAACAGTACCACCATACCTTCGTGCCACGTCTCTGGCGTTCTGCCCCCTAGTACCACGGAATTAAATAGCTTCTGAAGAGCTACGAGTACCGGTCTTCCGCCTGATTTCAGAAGCTCGGCCGTAATTCCGTCAGCACCTGGTGCCCTGCCATTTTTGAGCTGTTTGAGAGCCATACTAATCTCGTATAGGCTGATGTCCGGGATGTCTTCGGTATAGTGCCGGGTTAACTTAGCTCTAGGGTCTTTAGCTTAGCTTTGTACAGGTGGCCGTGTGGATGTGTAAAGCTGTCCATAGAACTTCTCGACCTCTCCCATAACATCGGACCTGGTCGTGACAGTTCTGCCGTCATCGGTTTTCAGCGTCGTCAGTTGGCACTGCCCAATACCCAGATCTTTTGCGAACACTTTTGAGCCTTTGTTCCGCTCAATGGCCTCTTTAATACGGTTAGTATTAAATTGGCGCGTGTCGCGAGTCATAGACTTCGAGATCTGCCTATTTAGCCGCCGAAACTGAGACGCATCACCTGAGGAAAGCAGAACCATTGCGCACCGCTCTTCCATTAGTTTTAGGGTATGGCCTGAGAACTTTTTGGTTCCTTTTGCACGGTGGGTTTTAAAGAACTTGGACCCAACCGTTTGGACAGTTTCCACAAACCTGTTGCTGTATTCGTCCACATTTTCGCAATCATTTAGGCGCTCGAAGCGATTCTGCAATTCGAGCTGAAAGCTTTCGGGGTTTTGGATTTGGATGGGTGCAGGACGGTGCGTAGACCTTAAGAAATCGACGTCTTTCCAGCTTAACATTGATATTCAATGTGCCTCTTACCAACCGGTGATCGCTGCCAGTTTTAAACGCATTGATCACAGTGACATCATTGAATATTTGCTTCCTCGTCGACATGATAAAGTCAATCTCGTTTTTGGTTGCACCATCGGGACTCATCCAGGTCCACTTGCGGTGTTCAGCTTTCCTGAAAAAGGAGTTCATCATAAAGAGGCCCTCCCTCTCAAGAAAGTCCGCCAGCAGTTGGCCCCGGGAGTTCCGATTACCTACTTTTGTTATACCTACATTTTTATAAATCTTTTGCAGTGAATAAAATACAATATTAATTTAGACACAATCTGTAGTTTTATTATTTTATTCCACCTTCCACCTTATTGTAAGGCGTGTAAATGTTGTGTTAATGTTTTTATGATATATCATTATTAGTTCAATCAATAAAAGTGCTAGATTCCCGATGAGCGTTTCAAAAGCAGAACGAGAAATGTGGCTACAGATACGTTTGTGGTATTTTAAAGATTTCAAATTATTGCTTTTACCATTTCTCCAATGACAGTAAATATTAAGTACAAATATAATGCAATTTTAATTAAACTTTATGATTCATAGATACGGTTCATAATACGCCGATATTGTTGATGCTACACAATTTTTATTACATTTTGTAAACCGAAATGTTTATGTAAGTACCTATGCATTTTTCCGGATCCTTTATGTAGTACTTTTATTTTATTTATTTATGATTTTTTTTTGATAAAATTTATTTTAGCTAACATATTAACATCTTCTTTTTTCTTTTGCTTATTGATCAAAGCATAATTATCACTCGTTTAAATATGCTAACCCCGGTTTGAGTTAGATAATTACCACCCAATTAGACAGATTACCGTCGAGCTTACTAATTACTTAACATAAATGCGGTTGGGTGGATGTTCTATTTGACACAGGACACGTTAATTGGTAAGCAACTGAGATTAAGATAAATTGCTATATTCAAACCAGGGTGTCATTATTTCGGGCCGTGTTTTTGAACGTGAGCGGTGAACTATAGGATGACGACTCAATCAATAGACCGCCGGTCTTATACCCAGATATCCCGGGTTCCTACTTCCAACGGAGGGAAGGGGGGGGGGGTTACAAGTTTTTTTAACGACTGCTAATGCAGCACGGAGGAGCTCAAGATGATAATGTTTTGGTTACCCATCCGATGACGGCCTTTGCGAAAGTTGCTTAACCTCAGCACTCGCAGACCGGGCGCGTTAACCACTGCGCCATCGAAAGACTAATTAATCAGTAGACCATTAAGAGGTGGTTTAGCGGTTGACCTTGTTCTAAATTCGCTTTAACACTTTATCACAATAATGGGGATGAAAGTATTCTTACCACGGACCGAAAGAAAATTCCAAAAGATTCGAAATTCGAATCCGAAACGAGATGTGAAGAAACAACGTGCAGGTCGGTAGGTGAGAATGGCTAGTGAGATAACTAAAGCTATAGAAGGAAGGTTAAAATAAAAAACGTGCAACTATGTTTAGTTCCGTTCTATCTTATGGCTAGAAAAGGAGGTTGGAGTGCGACAAATGGTTGACACTTAGTTTTTATTTTTTGTATTGTTATATCATTCAGTCATCAGAAAAATAAAATCTCGAGTCCTTTTGCCCGGCCAAAATCAGAAGTACATTGATTTAAAAGCTGACAGTTCGTTTTACAAATCTGGTGACACCTTCGAAATAATGAAAGAAAAGGGACAATCGATCTCTTTCCAATACATCACCTAGGTTCATTACTTAAAATAGTGCGAACTGATGAATTTGTGTTGCTATTTTAGCCCGGTTTCTATCTCAGAAGAATAACTAAAGCTATAGAAACCGGACCAAAATAGCAACACTCATTCATCAGTTCGTAATATTTAAACTAATGGACCTAAGTGATGTATTGGAAAGAGATCGATTTTCCCTTTTCTTTCGTTATTTCGAAGGTGTCACCAGATTTGTGACGTCATATTTGAGGTAATGTAGTGAGTGACTTTATAAAGGACTCAAAGATTTTTTTTGATCACCGATTATCTGTTGACCGTTTGACATAACAATACAAAAAATAAAAACTAAGTGTCAACCATTTGTCGCACTCCAACCTCCTTTTCTAGCCATAAGATAGAACGAAACTAAACATAGTTGCACGATTTTTATTTTAGCCATCCTTCTATAGCTTTAGTTATTGTTCTGAGGTTTCTATAGCTTAAGTTATTATTCTGAGAGTGAGACACAGTCCTGCAACATGAACATAGATATATTATATCTACTCATGTGGTCCTGCTCTACTAGCTATCTTCGCATCTGGAAACCTCTTCTGCTTATAACATCATCAACAAAAAAGAAAGGTCAAAATAAAATCATATAAGTTTAAAAGTGTTTCACTTCAATGCCAATAACATCTTCATTTCTGCATCATTAAACTAACTTATTGAGGAAGCCAACCCCCACTCGGAACTCATTTTAAAGCTCAACGTATCAATTAGGGTGGAATTATGCTTCAATCATCTGCCAGACGGATATTTGAAACCCTCTCATACAGTTCATTGGAGCTCGTTCATTTGCACAGAAGGCACGTAAAGCCGTTGGCCCCGGCTGCATTAGCAGTCTTTAACAACCACCAATCCGCACTGGGCCCGCGTGCAACTAATCCATCCATAGGGAAAGGCTCGTGCGCCGGTAGTGGGGACATAAAACTAGGTGGTGTAAGTGTGATGAAGTTGAATGAGTCAATTCTCAGTTCAAAGTCAATTCAAGTCTTGGTGGCAGAGTACCGCTTGTACAGATTTCTGGAGACTAGTGGTAGACCATTGGTCGAAATTCGACCGTAATTTTTATAAAAAGCTGTTTACTAAACAATATTTTATTAAGGCTGCACGGATTGTATCATAAGCAATTAAATATTAAAAAAGATAGATTGTGAGTTTGGATTGGCATTGACAGATTACGGACGCTCCTCTTCCATTTTTGAAATTTTGGAAAAATTTATGAAACAATGTTTATTTAGTTTAATGTATTTTTTATGGTTATTTAAAAAAAATATTAGCATTCTGCACTTTTTCTCTATATAAACTGTAAGTGTGCGAAATTTCTCCTCCGTCCGCGCAATTTTCGTAAAAAGGGGCACAAAGTTTTTGCTTCACGTATTAATTATATAGATACTAGGTACAATTCCCACCTGGGAATTGTACCTAGTATCTATATAATTAATACGGTTTAATACGGTTTCACGAACCTTCGTGAATTGAATGATAAAACTGTATTCAAGTTATCATCACCAGTTCATTTTATGACCCACTGGGTTACGGGACTTTCCTATGGATGGATAGGAAGAATGGGCCAGGTTGTTAAAGTTACCCGCGTCCGTAGGTTTACCCTTGAGACCCTACACGTGACCCTTGGGTGGTGCTAAATGAGTGACATTGTCTGAGTGGTAGAGCCACGCTGGCGTTGCAGCACGAAATGGGCCGGCTCGCCCGGCGTAATACCACCCTCACACAGAATATCGACGTGAAACAATGGCACTCGTTGCTGTTGTGTTTCGTCCGGTGAGTGAAAGTACCGGAGGCTCATCTCTCACCCCTCCCCCCTCCCATTCCTACTCCCTCCTCAAGATCCAACTCCTTCCTCAAGGCCGGCAACGCTTCTGCGATTCCTCTAGTTTTGCGGGTGTCCATGGGCGGCGGTGATTGCTTCCCATCAGCCCCCCGACCGCCTAACCGATCGCTTTGACTACGCGTATAGTTTATGACGTCATCCTGTCACCTATGAAAGTAATATCAAAAGCTAAAGGCTATAGCTTTGGATATTGGTTTAATAGGTGGCACGAAACGACAAGATGACGTCATAAACTACACACGAAGTCAAAGCGATCGGTTAGGCGATCGGTTAGGCAGTCGGGCCCCTGGTGACCCGCCTGCTCGTTTGCCTCCTCTTAATATAAAAAAAAGATACCACTTTTTTGATACCAGGGTTTGTGATTACCAACCCAGCTAATGACCACCAATGTAGTGCTTTTCATTAAAATTTATAGAGACCTTTATATAGCAGAGGGTCAGTAAAGGCTATTCAATTAGTACTAACTTATAGACGGACATTTCAAGCCCTTTCATTCAAATTAAAAGGCACCAGTTCATTTGCACAAGCTCGGCTAATTGATTTAATTCTAACTGAAGTGAGTTAAATGTATCTGACATTAAGACTATTACACCATTTGCCTGAAACGAACAGCTAAATGAGTAGAGGAAAAAGTGCGAGAGAAGACCTGGAAAGTCCTGACTGACTGACTGAAACCGCTCGACCTAGAACCCTGAAATAGTTCAGACCCTTTCAGGGGGTTAAAACGAACTACCCACTTAACAAAATATAAGCTAATTTGTATTCTATATGCACTACTCAAATTGTTTTGTAAATTGTATGCCATTCAATATTTTGGGAAGAGTAAATTATGGTAAATAAAACATTTGATTAAATAATATTTGGTTAAATGAAACGTGACCAAACAATTATTTGTTAAACAATAATATGCCAAAAAAGAGATTTGCTAACGAAAAATTTGCAATAAGTTGTCATGACAAATGTTTTTTTGCCAAATGGAAATTTGCGTAAAAAAGTTTGCGATGTGATATTTTGGGAAACGTTTTTTGGCCAAACAATCCTTGGAGATCAGTATACAAAATTTTCTGCGATCCCATATAGCTTGTTTTAATTGGCGATAGCTAAGTCCAGTCCACTTTTTGATGTCGTCCAGCCACTTGCGTCGCGGACGTCCCGGAGACCCTTTCATGATGTAGGCTAAAGAAAAAACGAAGAAAATCACCGAAATCCAAAGCGATGAGACTGTCTTTGCCCAATTTTGTATTAAAATTTTCGATGTTCGTTTTCTGTATACATAGAGTGTAATTAATAAAGTGTTTTTATCTTTCTATCTATCTATAGAGCTCCGAGACGTCCGCGACGCAAATGGCTGGAAGACATCAACAAGTGGACTGGACTTAAGTAGTTATCGCCAGTTAAAACTATCAATCAAATTTCAGTATGAAGATGTTGATGATTATGATATGAATGATGATGATGATATCTATCCATCATCTTGGTCTCATGGTATACAGGTGTTTTAAATTCAAAATTCAAAATCATTGATTCAGTTTAGGTTTAAATCGATGAGTTTAGGCTACAGATAGCTCTTATGAAAGTCATTATGCCATCGGTTCGTAAGACTAATCTGGGCGGGAGATCTTGTACTGAGAAGAACCGGCAAGAAACTCAGCAAGTGTCAAGTTCTTTTCTCCCTTACAGCGTCAAAAATATTGGAAAATGCCCTATCATAAAAGGACACTTTCCATCACAAATAAAAACACAAAATAAAGGATAATCACACATATTAAAAAAAAAACAAAAGAGAAGATATAATAATAAAATTTACATTAGTTTCCAGTTAAAATTTTCACAATGTCATATAGTACTAATATAGGTCAAAAATTGCCTAAGAAAAAAAAACAAAGTTAAACACTACTTAATAATAATAAAATTAATAGTATGCAAGACCAGACCAGCCTCCACAAGCGGCACCCGAATATGAAGTCTATTATCGAAGTATTATATATTTAGAAGATGAAGTCTATTTACGGAGTGCACGTATATTATGACTATTATTAGAGACCATCGTGCTTTTTAGGGTACCGTACCCAAGGGGTAAAACGGGAACCCTATTACTAAGACTCTACTGTCCGTCCGTCCGACCGTCTCTGTCCGTCTGTCACCAGGCAGGTATCTCATGAACCGTAATAGTTAGACAGTTGAAATTTTCACAGATAATGAATTTCTGTTTCTGCTATAACAAATACTAAAAAACAGAATAAAATAAATATTTAAAAGGGCTCCCATACAACAGACATGATTTTTATGCCGTTTTTCTAGATAATGGTACGGGACCCTTCGTGCGCGAGCCTGACTAGCACTTGACTGGTTTTTTTAAACTTATGCTAGCTCTAATGCTAGTAGTATTTTTCCAGTACATTGGACCTGCTTGTGTGGTGTGTACTGAGACAGGCCTATCTCCAGCAGTGAACTCCTAGTGGCTCTTGATGATGATGTTATAACTTCAGTGAACCAATTAAAACGAATGCGCAACCGCCATTGGTCAAACGAGCATACACACAGCCTTTAAGAGGATTACTTGAAAATGTTCTCAGTTCAGAAACTCAATTAAATTTAATTGTGTACCTTCAGTGGTCGTTCCTTCATTAACAAGTTGTTACCCTTCGGAATGGGCATTTCAGAGTTGGTCCCTTCTAAATAGTTTCAGCTCTATAGTTTGATTTAGAAACGTCCTAAATAGTTAAGTTTCGTTGTGCGATTACTAACTGTACAAATACTGCGGCACTTTGCTTTTTAATTTCTTAAGTGTGCTTATTTATAATACCTATTTAATTAGTCCTAATATTCTACAGGAAAAAATGTTACCTGATTTCATCATCATCATCATAAGCTCATTTTATGTCCCCACTGCTGGGGCACAAGCCGTCCCTATGGATGGATGTAGAGAACGGGCCATAAACCACCATGCGGGCCCAGTGTAGATTGGCGGTTGTTAACGCCTGCTGATGCAGCCGGGACCAACGGCTTTACGTGCCTTCCGAAGCACGGAGGAGCTCGAGGTGATAAATTTTTGGTCCGGTAACCCATCCGATCGCAGACCGGGCGCCTTAACGGCAATTTAGTGCATTCAAAACAAAACATGCAGTTTGTTGAAGAAACTTACGAAGCAAAATAATATGAACGACAAAGTTTATACCTACAATTTATACTTATAAGATATGAGATTATAAGATATATTAAGATATGTAAGACTTGTATAAATTCCATATGTCAATACTTTTAAAGTTTTCTGTGCTGAGTTTCTACTTTTTATCTTCGTATGATTGAAAAAACGTTGCCTAACAATATTCAAAAATATTTGGAAGGCATACTATCTAAGTTTATGTGCATATCATTATAATGTAGGTATATTGTTTTCCTTTTGTGCTTTTCATGTATTCCATTGAACGCTGTTTCCGAAACATTATATTATTTATTATTCATAACAAATTGTCTGTTAAGAAGTTAAGAAGTCTGTTAAGAAGTCAGAAGTTCCAAACTTCTTGGGAGTACAAACTTATATTCCGGTTTTCTCGCCTACACGAATAATGCATGAAATATTTTGTTTCTTCCGCAAAATATTCTCAGTAATAGCCTCACCATGAGATTACACTGTAGGACTTTGCGGCAGAGCATTTATGTGTTGCACGCTAAAATCGACAGCGCCCTTAAGAACTTACTAGAGCTCAAGGTTTATATTTCTGTACAAAATATTTAGCTACTGAAAAAGTGTTGAGAAAGTATTCCACTTTCGAAACGGCTCTTCGGAGTTTCATCTTATTTCATACGACACAGTATGGAGGAGTTCATTCTGCGATTGCTGACGTTATGCAATCGTCGGATGGGTGACCGAAATATTATCATGAGCTCCTTCGTGCTTCGGAGGGCACGAAAAGCCGTTGGTCCTGGTTGTATTAGCAGTCGTTAACAACCACCGCAACGCAATGGGCCCGCGAAGTAGTTTAGGGCTCGTTCTACTTGTGATTATTTCCATCAATAGGGAAGGCTCGTGTCCCAGTAGTGGAGACATAAAATGACATGACAAACTACTTTACAGACAATCCGTCTGGTTTACTACAGACCGACAAAGTCAAAGTCAAAATCATTTTTTTATTCAAAATTACGAATAGTGCTTTTGAATCGTCCATACATTTTTTACCTACTACCCATTCAGGACGTCTAATTTTTAGCTGTGGAGAAGAATGGGCGCAAGAAACTCCACAGCTTTAAGAACGTTTACGCCGCACACTAGCGCCGCCAATGAAAAAAAAAACATAGTTAAATATGGCGTTATAGTTAAAAGTGGCCGTAACCTCTTATTTAACTAAACCATAACATGTGAGGTGTTCATTAGGTGACGTAAAAATGCTAAATTACTTCATTCAAATAGTTTGTTGAGCATAATTTGATTTTCTATCTCTAATTACTAGATATGTTTTTTTTTACATTAGTAGCGCTAGTGTGCGGCGTAAAGGCTCTTAATAGAAGTAACGACATTTACAAAAAAAAAAAACAAAAGAGTGTGTCGTTACCAAATCATTACAATATTTACAATTAAAAACTTTCAAGGGCCCGCTTATACAAATAATGCTTACCTAACGTACTTGGGCACTATGTATGTACTAATTCAAAACTATAGAATGGCTATGAATGAATACATACAGTGTGCGGGAATTAGAGGAAAGTCAGTTCCATGCATTCTTATCATGAACATAATCAGGGCAAAATCCCATTAATGGTTCATAAACTTTCTGCAGTCGAAGTTTAGGTATTACAAGTTTTATTTCTAGTATTAATATTGTGTATACCGCAATGTTTTCTGAAAAAAGAAATGTTTTGGCGCACTTATAGAATACAGTTATAAATAAACTGTGACGCAACCGTTACAATATTAATTATATGTATAGACCTTACCGCTCTTTTTTATAAAATAAAAATGGTTTCTATGTCAACAGCTTTACCCCACAGAAGGATTCCATAAGACTTATCACTGTGAAGGTAACTAAAATAAACTAATCGAGCCGTTTTTTCATCCGTAAGCTGTCTAATTTTTCTTATAGCGTAAGCAGCGGCGCGGCGAGACAAACAAAATGGCGACCTCCTTTTTTTGCTGCCAAGCAGCATCGTTTTGCATTGCTGTGTTCCGGTTGAAAGGGTACTAGATCCAGTGACATCGCAGTGCATAGAGGAAAAAGGCCTATGTCCAGCTTTGGAATAATGCGCGATGATGATGATGATGATAATTTATTTATTTATTTTTTCATTCACCAACGTTTGTTTCGACCAATAAATTAAAATAAGTAATTTTAATTGCAATATTATCTGTGTGTAATAAACACTTATTTATTCATTCACCAGCGTGCACAGTCTTGAGATGGCGAAATTTAAAGCAAATTAATATATTCGTTCCTTTGCCGAATTGCCCGTATGTGGAATGCGCTTCCCGCACACGTGTTTCCCTCCTCTTTCTCTCCCGGGTTATTTAAGCGGGGCGTGAAAAAGCATTTATGCAGGCCGCCATAGTGTGAGCGTTCGGCATAGCGTGGTAGCGCTGTGATGAACGCTTTCACTTCTTGGGCTTCACTGGCTGCTTTACATCAGGCAGAGTGAGGTCATTTTGGCGTGCCACAATAAAAAAAAAATACATTGTGTAACACAAAGGTGTGGTTAAAATTAAAAGATCTAAAGCGTATCCAATCTAGATCTTGTATGCAGAGTTACTAAGAAATAATTATTAACTTTACCTTGTTATGCAATTTTTTATTAAATAAGTTATATTGTGCTGCTCGCATCCAGCGGCTTCCCGTGACCTTCACCAGATCGACGGTCCATCTTGTTGTGGAGATCCTTGGGGGAGGCCTTTGTCCAGCAGTGGACGTCTTTTGACTGAGATGATGATGATGATGAAGTTATATTGTGACGTCACGTCAAAATAAACAAGTCACAGCCCTTTTGTTTAGTAACCTCTGTGTTCTTACATTTGCAATCACTGCTGCTTGCTTGATGCGCTTCTGACGTGCGTGACTTCACTAATATAAATATTTAATGTAAAATTGCATGACAAATTAAAGTTAATAATTATGTCTCAGTAACAACACATACACGATCTAGACCGGATATACTTTGGATCTTCATTTTGACCACACCTTTTTGTTACACGTTGTATATTAGCCCACTTGCTCCGCCAGGGTGTTATAACACCCCTAAAAGTATTATATAGATGTACCCTAATGTAATACTTTTAGAGTTTTATTTACAACAACACACAAACACTTGGTCGGACTAAATGGGTTAGAATAAATATTATTAACGGGATTATTACCATGTCTTTTTGTTGGGTTTACTAAACAACTACCATGTAAGTGACCATGATAGTTTAAAAATATATATCCTATATGCCCACACTGTGTCTTCCGGTACATGGTCGCCACTCAAGGACTATTCCGCCCCAGCGGTCATCAGTCCTGCGAGCAATGTGCCTTCCCACTGCCACTTAGCATCTCTTCGTGTTATGTCGGTTACCTTTGTTCTTCTACGGATTTCTTCATTTCTGATTCGATCACGCAGAGAAACTTCGAGCATAGCCCTCTCCATTGCTTTTCGAGTGACCTTGAGCCTTTTTATGATGCTCATAGTGAGCGACCACGTCTCAGTCCCGTATGTCATCACTGGTAACACACACTGGTCTTGACTTTCGTCTTGAGACACTGCGGTATATCGGACGAAAAGATATTTTGTAGCTTACTGAACGCTGCCCAGTCTAATTGAATTCGACGATTGACCTCTTTGCTGAAGTTGGACCTATCTAGCTAGACCGTTTGTCCGAGGTAAACACAATCGTCCACAACTTCAAGGGCAGAGTCTCCAACCTTCAGAGGAGTGGGTACGACACGTGAGTTCGACATAACTATACGAGCAGCACAAGACCGGTCGTTGTGGTGATCCTTGGGGGAGGCCTTTGTCCAGCAGTGGACGTCTTTTGGCTGAGATGATGATGATGATGATATATAAGGTCACATTTCATTAACTGCAAATATTTTGACAAAACATCTAATTATATCAGAGAAATAAGGCCCTAGCATTTAAAAAAAAATCAGGCTAGTTATTTTTACTTTTCCTGACACAAAAATTGTAATATTTTTAAGAGCGGCTTCTCTGTCGGTTCCTTTGAATGAAACTACGGGCACGTGGAAGCGGTGAAGGCATTGCGGCTCCTTTGAATTGAAACTACCTAAAGTGCTTTATTTTACTTTTTAATCGAAATGTCTTTTGGCGTTTTTTCTGAAAACTAGCGTATAAAAATTTAAGGTTTTTTCCTAAAAACAGTTTATGTTGTTGAATTTATCCTCAAAATATTTGCAGTTGATAAAATGTGACCTTATACAGAGGGGAGAATGATGTATGTATCACACAATATGATGAGGCATAATAATTAAAGCATCAGGGCACGCAACGCGCGCCGGATATACTTGGTGTGGTAAGCGTCCATGGGCTCCATCAGGCGGGTAGAATGCTCTATTGCTCTGTCATGTCACATAAAAAAACCCAAAAAAAGTTTTACCAATTTATAAATGTGAATGAACTGTAGAAACTTTTTTGGATTTGAATACCTACATAAAACACGAATAAATATCTGTGGAACAATGGCAGGTAATTGCATTTACATAGAGTCGTTTCGGGCTGACTTTGGCCTTATTGCCTTTTTAATTTCAGGCTTCTTCGGCTTTCAATCATGTTGATTGATTTCGAAACTTTTTGGCGGCAAATGAATCGTTCTCATTTCTTTGTTTTTTCATTTTGATGTTTTAGATTCAGCAAACGGATATGTTATTATTTTCATCATCATTATGCCAAAGAAAATAATATATTCACAACGCTTGCCAAATGCGGTATGGTGATGGATGATTTTCTTTAATAAGACCTAATAATTTATTTAAGAGAATTTGAAAGTAACAATGCACTGTTTGTTTCAACACTCTCATGCAAATAATGGAAATAATAATCCACTGTTTTAATTTCACAAAATCATTGGACATTAAATTCGGCACAAAACAACTTTCTTAGCTTAAAAGAGAGTCATTTGCGAACTCTTTTATACTCTCTCTCTCTCTTTTATACTCTTTTATAAAAACTCTTTTATAAAAAAAAACAAAACAACATTGATTCTTCCTTTCCCTGCCAAGAAGTCTACTTTTTTATATTAACCAACCTACAAAAAAAACAAAAGTCACAGTTCCCCGTCAAGCTAATTGGTCCCGCCCGTCACCCAGTGGTGCAAGTAAGCACAACTAATTTGTCGGGGCGTCGAACAGGCCAATCCCCGACGGGTAGTTGCGTAATCGGTGACAGAGACACGAATTGGCTGGGCCCTCCATTTTCTTTAACATCGTTTGGAGGCATAAAAACGGCAAAAGGTGATTACGTCTCTTCCTACACAACCTGGCCGGCCCGCTGGCACATCCTTGGGCGGCGCAGTTTATAAGCGAAAGCGGTTTTATATAATATTTAGGTTTGGGAGAGGGTTTGTGATGATGACGCACTATGCGTGTGCCACCCTTTCTATGTACACATAATATAAATAAATCGTTAAATCTTTATTGAAACACAATACATTATTATCTATACATCTATACATTACGTGTTGCACAGGATAATATTACTCGTAGTTAGAGAAAAAAAACATTTAGTTTTAATCAGCTCTATTCGGTTAAAGGCTCTCCGAAAATTCGAACTTTAGATTAGTTTTTATATTTTTTCACATCAATAATTGCCTTGTAAAGGCTTACATTGAATAGGGATTTGACTTTGAATTTGTCTTTAAGACGACGCATTGGTAATTTACGTGGCGGGGATCTTGATTTTTCTCAACAATTACAAAACATATGAAAGTGATATTTGATGACATGATTTTTCATTTAATTGACTTCATTTTGTTAGTTGCAGAAACACGATTTTTCAACTTTTATAACAGAGAAAAAATATCAAAGTAACCTCTTTTAAAACATAAATTCATATTTTACAGGCTAACCAGACCGATTTAAGCATCAAAATGTTCTTAGTAGATTAGTCTTAATCTTCATTCTCTCTCACTTCAAAATTGTAGTTCATTTTTTTAAAATAATTTGTAGTTTTAATATGAAGGAAAAAAAAATTAGGTTTTCTTATGGTACGGGGCGCAAACGCTCGTATCAAAACGTATGAGATTTATTGTTTAGCGATGCGTCGCCTTAAGATAGAGTTTATGGTTTATTAAAATTTACGCGATCACTACACACTGATCACAATGAAGCGAGTAGTTTCGTAAAAGTGGTCTCATTTCAATAAGATAAAATTTAACCTAAGTTATTTTATTTTCTATTTATTGGGAAACAAACAAATTATACTCGTACTAAATTGTGGAAAGTAAAGTTTCCACAATTACATTGATAAGGCATATCTCACAACAATACATAATTTATTTATAAGCATACCTTGCCAGAAAACAAACCAATTTATCAATAAACTTATGTTATTTAATCACTTCACCGCTCGCGCTCATTACTTGCTCCCATCGAAACTTTCAACCCCATGTGTTTTAGATTCGGGGCACGCATGTTCACACGAGTTGAGAGAACGTCTACTAAGGAGAACGTGACCTCGCCAAGTTAACTTTGTTTATTGGAGATGCGAGGGACTGTTGATAAAAGTAATTGCAAAATGGCGGAGGTTAAGCTCAGCTTACCTATCTGAGAAAGTATGTGTGGTGATTAAACTGAATTTATATTAGTTTTGGGGTGTTAATCAGATCTCTTGATTGCGATAGAGGATATATTGGTTGTTTGTTTTTTAAATAAAAAAAAATGAACACTTGGTTCAATAAGTCCTGAGGCCGTATTTCCACCTTCTGTTTCTTCCGTCATTTTGCAAGAAAACTTCGGCGAGAAATGTCCGACGGCCTATTCGACAGCATCTTGCAAGTGAATAGACAGAACTTGCTACTGAGTATACACTTGCAAGCTGCTGTCGGACAGACTATCGGACATTTCTCGCGGAAGTTTTCTTGCAGGTGGAAATGCGGCCTGAGACTAAATACTAGACTAAAAACAAAGTTTTTTGATAAAATTATTTATTATTCATCTACATAGTCTCCTTCAACTGCTAAACCTACAGTCTCTCCAACGCTTTTCTAACTTCTCTATTCCATGAGTGTAGAACGATTTATCTTTGGCTTTAAAATAAGCCTCCGTTGCTGCGAGTATTTCACTATTTGAGTCAAATTTCTTGCCCTGGAGCATTTTTTTTAAGTCTGCAAACAGTCAGTCATTACTGGGGGCCAGATCTGGAGAATACGGTGGATGAGGAAGTAATTCGAAGTCCAATTCGTTTAGTTTGGCCATCGTTATCATGGACTTTTAAACAGCGCGCATTGTCCTGGTGAAAGATTTTTTTTTTTCATTTAAGGCCGTTTTTCCGCACTTTTTTCGTACTTTAATCGCTCCAATAGTCCCATGTAATATTCGCTATTTATATGTTTCCCTCTATCAAGGTAGTCGATGAAGAGTATTCCATGCACATCCCAAAATACAGAGGCCATAGTTAGTTATACTGGGCTGTATCCGCACTTGGCCATTCGATTTGGCCATTGTACGTATTGTACCTTCTGCCTACTCCAACCAATTTAGATTATCCCAGAAGGCTTGCAGCCTTTTCAGGCTGCTGCAGGCTTCCGCAAGCGTTCTGGGTATTTGGAGAAACCGTGCCCGTTCGTCTGCCACACTCCTGCACTCCATGAGCACGTGTTGTGGCGTTTCTTCCGCCTCCATGCATCCTCTGCATAGAGGGCTGTCGGTCACACCAATCGTAAATAGGTGCTTGTTTAAGGGACAATGACCAGTAATAATACCGATGATTTTACGGATCCTGTCCCTGTTTAATCTAAGGAGGTTGCGGGCAAGCTTTTTTGATGCCACCGGAACTGCATTCTTGGTTTGCCTGTTACCTACACTGTTTCTCCATTCTGTTAGATGTTCTTCTTCGGTTAATTTGCGCAGCCACGTTTTTATCTGGGCCTGAGGTATGGGCAGCAGTGGTTCCGGTCCATAAACTGCTGCCATCGATCCTCTTTTGGCCAGTTCGTCAGCGGCGTCATTACCCTGTGAGTTGCTGTGTCCTTTAATCCATTGCAAAGTTACTTTGTTTGCCTCTGCTATGGATTGGAGAGTGTTATGACATTCCAGTACAAGGACAGAGGTTATGGTGTTGTTTTTTAAAGCTTGAAGTACGGATGCACTATCTGAGACAATTTTTATATTTAGGTCTCTGACAGCTCTGGCTGCAACCGCCTGTGCCGCCTTGGTGATACCAATACATTCTGCTTGAAAGATTGTATTTAACTTGTCTAAAGTTGTTGAAATTTTTATATTTAAGTCATTCGAGAAGACACCCGCTCCAGTGCCGTGTGCGGTTTTGGATCTGTCTGTGTATATCCTAACTTCATTGATGCCAGAGCTATCAACTGGTTCCGCAGTAAGTTGGATATTGTATCTTCTATCGAAGACGTGGTGACATGGTATTCTGTCCATGGGCGCTTCAAGAAACGGTATTTCTTTCAGGCTTGCCTGCAGAATCTTTGAGTGTGTAGTTATGCTTTGTTTCCATAACCCGTTAGATCTTAGTCTTAAGGCTGCGCCCTTGGCTTCCTCTTGAATGACCAGATCTAGAGGTCTTAAGTTCAATATATACTCCAGAGCGGCTGATGAAGTTGTTCTCATGCACCCCGTGGCTGCTACGCTTGCTAGGCGTTGCAGACTCTGGAGTTTTGCTTTTACCGTGACCAGTTGGGTTCTGGGCCACCAGACAACTGATCCGTAGGTTAAGGAAGGTCTGATAACTGATGTGTATAACCAAAGTGTGATTTTTGGTTTTAGACCCCATTTTTTCCCAACAAGTCTTCTACACTGCCCAAACGCTATACAGGCCTTCTTTATTTTTGCGTCAATGTGCCTCGCCCAATTCAGTTTATTATCCAGGATGACTCCCAGATATTTTACTTGAGTTGATAGGGAGAGGTTGGTGTTAAAGAGTTTTGGTGGTTGGAGTTCTGGTAACTTCCTTTTGTTGGTGAAAAGGATAAGTTCTGTTTTTTTCGGGTTTACTGACAGTTTGTGTTCGTCACACCAGTCTTCCACAATCTGAAGGGCTGAACGCATCACTTTGCATAACACATTTTAGCGCTCCCATTTATCAGTATTGCTAAGTCATCCGCATAACCAATAGTAGTGTATCCTCTATCATTGAGTTTTTTAATGAGGCTGTCTACTACTATGTTCCATAGAAGTGGTGATAACACCCCTCCTTGAGGGCACCCTCTAACTACTTTAGCCCTCGTAGTAGTGTTCACCACTATCTGAACCGCCCTTTTGCTAACCAGCGCAGTGATCCACTCTCTCAAGGCTGGTTCTACGTTCCGTTTTCGTAGGGCGTGGTTAATGCTGTTGTGCATGGTTTTGTCAAAAGCTCCTTCTATGTCTATAAAAGCAGCCAGTGTTGACGCTTTATTTGTGATAGCCGATTCTATTTTGTGCACCACCATATGTAGTGCCGACTCTGTTGATCTGCCTTTCCTATAGGCATGTTGTTGAGGGTGAACCGGTTTACTTTTCAGTGTTCCATCCCTAAGGTGTCGGTCTACTAATCTTTCCAGAGTTTTTAGCAGGAATGATGTTAGACTAATTGGCCTGAAAGATTTGGCATGTGTGTAATCCTCCTTACCCGGCTTCGGTAGGAAAATTACTTTTGCCTCTCTCCAAGGTTGGGGAATATATTTAAAGGATATGCAGGCCCTGTAGATTGGTAGTAAGTGCTTAATTACATGATTGGGCTGCCACTGTAGTAATGCTGGGAATATCCCATCCAGCCCCGCGGACTTGAACGGTTTGAAGCTGCTCAGGGCCCATTCTATCCTGTCCGCGGTTACTATCTTATTTGCGACTTCCCAATTCTGTGCTGTTGGTGTGCCGTATTGCTCATCTACCCAACCAGGGACTGGCGTTATTTGGCATCCTGGAAAGTGTGTTTCTAGCAGTACAGCACTGGTTTCCTCGTCTTTATTAGTGTAGGAGCCATCCTCCTTTTTTAAGGAGCCCAAAAGATTAGAGTTGTCCTTAGCCAGGATTTTCTTTAATCTTGCGGCTTGGTTTAATGAGTTAATGCTACTACAGAAATTTCGCCAGCCTTCCGTTCTCCGGAATCTGATCCGTTTTTTGTAGTGCTGTTGTGCTGTTTTATATTTGTCCCAGTCCTCATTGGCTCTGGTATTTTTGGCCCTGTTGAAAAGTGTCCATACAGAGGCCATAAACTTCCCGGCAGATTATGCGCTCCAAAAATCCCATGTAATATTCGCTATTTATATGTTTCTCTCTATCAAGGTAGTCGATGAAGAGTATTCCATGCACATCCCAAAATAAAGAGGCCATAAACATCCCGGCAGATTATGCGCTCCAAAAATCCCATGTAATATTCGCTATTTATATGTTTCCCTCTATCAAGGTAGTCGATGAAGTGTATTCCATGCACATCCCAAAATACAGAGGCCATAACCTTCCCGACAGATTGTTGTGGTCTTAGGTAGCTTCGGGCAGCTTTCACCGGCCGCTCTCTACTCTGCTGACTGCCGTTTGAATTCCAGAGTGAAATTCAATTCAAAGTAAAAAACTTTTTATTTCATTAAACAGTGCCAAACAGCGCTCTGAATCATTAATACGTTGTCGCTTTTGATCAATTTGTTAGCAGACGCGGTACCTATTTGAAAAAAAAGCTTTTTATGGCCAAATTTTAATGTAAAATAGTAAAAACACTACCAGTTGAAATTTTCACTATCTCAGCTATCTCGCGCACTTTTACCTTTCGATCTTCCTATACGACTTAGTTGATCTTTTGTTGAGTCACTGCTTCATTTGGACGACCAGAGCGTTCAGCGTCTTTTGTGTCCATAAGACCGCGTTTGAAATCGGCATACTACCGACAATTGGTTGGTTTAGATGGAGCAGATCCCGGATAACACTTTATAAGCCATTGCTGTGCTTGAACGGTGTTTTTTCCCATTGAAAAACAATGTTTTATCAACACTCGAAATTTTCAAAACACGTTTTTTTCCATTGTTTTTGAAATTAAAAAGTAGCGTCACAAGTAGCGTTAAAATTAAAATTAAAACATTTCATTAAATTTGATGGTCAGTACTTTCTAAAAATCAAAAGAGTTTTTAATATATGCGCCATCTCCAAATAAGTCTCGGGACTTATTGAACGATCTAGTTTATCACCAAAGTGTATAAGCGAAAATATATGACGATGCAATAGTTTGAAAATGATGTGCAACAACGCAAGAAGTAGTAGAAATGGCGGCAATTACATAAACGCATAAATATATCAGACAATCTGTTATCTATAAAGTTTGTTTCAACAGAAAGCATGTGTTAAAGTTGTTGAATTCAACTTATTTTAATATTGTGCGTGTAAAGAGATTTAAAAAAAACATCTTTCATCATCAACAAAAAAAACCGACTTCAAAAAACAAGAAACTAAAAAAAAGTAAAAACGGCTCTACAAAGCAAGACCTAGTAGATACGCATATCAGTTTTAAAGAAGGTCTTTTGAAGTCGAGAACGGCAGGCTGTCACCGAATCAATCCTCTTCTTTTGTTTCATTCTAGATTTATTTTAGTTCCTAGTTTGAACTCAGATCACGTCGTATGTCATAGAGCTGCTATTGCAAGGAGTTCCGGTCACCACAGTACCACCAGAGTGAACGAGAATGCGGCAACTTCACACAAGCGCTCCGAAACGCACACACACAAGCTCGTAGTTCACCTACACTAGCACACGGAAAAAAGCATGGGAAAGGAGAACCCGATGACGCGGCTGTCATCACAAACGCGGATCGGGCAGCGTATGTTGCTGTAGTAACGGAGAATAACAAGTATGTCACTGAGCGCTGCTGATCTTATTTAAACCTTGTTTCTTTATTGGAAATAGAAAAATTTATTACATATTCAAAACTAGCCAAAACTATTTTTGATAATATGTCCGACTTTAAATATGTACCTCCATGTAAATGCTTTCCAATAATATATTTAAAAAAATTATACATTCGCATGCGGATATATTACGTTATTAAATTTAATAGCGCAGCTTTCAAAACTGGCCGAGCGAGGCGTAAATATTTTGCTGTGTCCAATTTGTAAATTAATATTTGATTACGATTGTACTTTATAATGTTATAAGTATTTTATAGTGTATACATAAATTGTGTGTTTCATTTATAATATATGAGACACCCAAATTCACACAATAATAAATTAACTATGTGTGGCTCACTCAACCATAGCCGGTAGCTTCAGCTCGTACGTCAATTCAAGATCACGGCACTGTTGCCGCACTCTCGTTCACTCTGGTACAACCCTTGGAATATCTCCTTTCCAACAAAAAAGAATCATCAAAATCGGTTCATAAATGACGAAGTTATCCGCGAACACACATAAATAAAAAATACGAGCCAAATTGAAAAACCTCCTTCTTTTTTGAAATCGGTTAGAAAGAGCTACATTACTTATTATTTGCTTCGAATTCCACAAATTAAAATTATCGTTGAATTCAGTATCGAAATGCGTTTAGTTACTCCATTATTAACTTTCAAATAACTTAGCTGTAATGGAACCAACGAAGTTTGTTATAGACAGATACATTCCACATCGTTTCATACCAAGTTTCGAAACTACAGACAAAGCAGGCGATAGTTCAATACAAGTAACTTTGACTGAAGTTTATCAATATAACTGTAGCTTCTAGAGGTAAGTAACTTATAGTTAACGTAGTCAATATCGGCCTGAACCCTAAGGGGCTCTGACAATATTGAACACTTCATTTTGACCCCCTTGACATAAGGTCGAAAAATGCAGCGGCGTATGTATTGGCTCAGTAGGTGGTTGTGTTGGTTTTAATGATATCAAACATGAATAGTCTACCAGTACACGTTTCTCTCCTTCCTATGACAAGGGGCCCTTCAAAAGTGTTAAGAATAACAATGCAGGCCGGCAGGGTGAGTGAGACGGATGCTACGTCGTTTTCATGCTGCACCACTTTTCTTCGTGTCTGGAATCCATTACCACTTAAAATCTGGTGGAGTGTAGTCACATGTCGTGCCAACTAAAAGAAAGAAGAAAAAAGTAACTTATATCTCAAAAGTCGACGACATGATTCCAAACTTTATCTCCTATCAGTACTTTCTCTTTTGATTTGGACTGCTCCACGCCGGCGCCGGCCCATTCGGTTAGCTTACCCAAAAAACATATTCCCTTATGCAGCATAGAAATAACGTTAAAAATGAGCTTGAAATATCAAAAGCGGAAACAGTACAAAAGCACATTTCTAACTCTGGAGAATAATTCCATTACAAAGGAAAGAAAGCAGAGATGGCTCCAATGGGTGCTCCGTTACTAAGTTATGGTGTTGAGAGTAAGCTCCGTAGGGGAAGTTAGGGAGGTCAGGGCATGGTGGTGAGAGAAAAGCGGGAGTAATATAAGAAAGTAGGACTCTATGGTCAACCCTCCTCTAGTGAAGACTCAAGAAGTCAGTTTGTTATTATAATTATAAACATAATGATTCTTTAGATACAACAAGTTAGTGACGATAATGCTGATATCTTCAACTACTGAGAATCTGGTTATTTTATATCCAACTATCAGAACGCTATAATGTTACTAAATAAATATTTTACGTGTGAGCATCACAGTGCCTTAAACTCCCCTGATCTTAAGTGATGATAAGGCCAATGGTGGAAGCGCACTTCACCTGGAATCCTCAACTACTGAGGTACTGGCTATCTCTAGCTGCCGGAGCACAACAATGCTACAAACACTGATGTTACGGCGACATCATTTAGTTAAGATGGTGGTAGCTAGCCAGGCGGACAAACAAGCCCTACCACCAACCAAACCAAGCACACAAACATGTACCCACGCTGGGAATCGAACCCGGGACCTCTGGGTCTAAACCGGTGGTCTTAACCACTAACCACAGAGGCGGTTAAGAGGTTAAGGTTGTAAGGAAAACCAAGAAATAATTCTAGGGCCGGCAGACTAAAGCACATAAGTCACATAGTGACACATAGTGACTTATGTGATTTAGTCTGCCGGCCTTAGAATTATTTCCCATGAAAAGGGCTAAAATCTAATTTCATTATTCTATCCGCTTCTCTCCCTCTCTGAGATACGGCCTTACTGAAATGAGTGAGTGTTGACCCCGATAAGTGGATATTGTGTAATAATGGACTGTAATCAAGTATATACGTATTCGATGAATAGCCTACATTAATATTGACTGTTTCGTCTACTAAGGTATATTACGGGCCTATCTACAATAAGCAGGGCATGTCAGCTAGCTTTGCCAGCTAATTCTGGAATAATTAGCTAATGTTTATTATTGAAAGCGGACGTTTAAAACTGTATGAAGTAAAATAAATAGTCTGTAAACTGTTTATACAACATGTAACAGAAATGTGTGGTCAAAATTAAAAGATCTAAAGTGTATCCGATCTAGATCTTGTATGTGTTGTTCATCATCATCATCATCATCATCATCATCATCTTCATCATCATCATCATCATCATCAGCCCCTCCTGACCCACTGCTGGGTATAGGCCTCTCTTTGCTTGTGCCATCCGCCTCGATCCTGCACTACTCTGAGCCACGTGCAACCCACGGTCTCGGTTATATCGTCGACCCATCTCACCGGTGGGCGTCCCCTTTTTCTGTAACCGTCTCTCGGCCACCATTTTGTCAGCCTTCTAGTCCATCTATCGTCACTTCGTCTGACCAAGTGTCCCGCCCAACTCCACTTGAGCCTCAGTATGTGTTGTTACTGAGACATAATTATTAACTTTATTTTGTCATGCAATTGTAAATTAAATATATTTAAATTAGTGAAATCATGCGCGTCAGTTGCGCATAAGCAAGCATCTGATCATAAATGTAAGTACACAGAGGTTACTAAACCACTAGGGCTGTAAATTGTTTTTTTTTTAAATATTAACGGGTAAGCACAGTGCCTTGATCTCACCTGATGTTAAGTAATGATAAGGCCAAAGATGGAAGCGCAATTCACCCGGGATCCTCAACTAGTGAGGCAATGGCTATCTTATCTCTAGCTGCCGGAACACAACAATGCTACAAACATTGATGTTATGGGGACATAATTAGATAAGATGGTGGTAGCTAGCCAGGCAAACAAGCCCTACCACCAACCAAACCGAGTACACAAACATGTACTCCCCGCTGGGAATCGAACCCGGGACCTTTGGGTCTAAACCGGTAGTCTACCACCTTTTGATGTGACATCACAAGAGAAATATTTAATTCAAAATTGCATAATAAATTAAAGTTAATAATTATTTCTTAGTAACTTTGCATACAAGATCTAGATCGGATCTTTGGGTCTTTTAATTTTTACTACACCTTTTTGTTACACGTTGTTTAAAGGGCGGGACACGTGGCGAGAACCAGTGATGGCCGGTGGAGTAAAGCCCTCTTGCAATGGCTGCCGAGGACGGGCAAGCGGAGCGCTGGCCGACCACCTGCTATATGAGCCAGAAATAAGGAGCTGGTCGCTGGAAAAATCTGGATGGGATCAGATCAAAACCGAAGGAAATGGCTTAAAATGGAAGAGGCTTATGCCTATTAGTTGGTAGATACGTGCTGAAAATGATGATGATGATACTTTCCCACCGCTGGGCAAATGCCTTCATCACTGAAATCATGTCATCACCACAATTAATGGTGATAACAATTGATAAGTTGTGGATAGGATAATCTGAAGACCAGCTCATTAGGTCGGGCTGGTAATTGAACCCAAGACCTTTGCTTTTCAAGCCAAACGCTTAGCTATTAACCATCGCGGCGTAAATAGCTAATGATTATTGAAAGCTGCTATTTTAAATGTAATGTCCCGGTGGTTGAGAGGAAAATAAAAGAAGATCAGATTCAAAATACATTTATTTGCTAAGAAAAAAGTCTCAGTAATAAGTGCTCGGCCCGATATTCGAAGATCCGCAAGGTACAATTTCCAGATCAAAAAAGCTATGTAGCATTCTGAACTATAGTCGTTTCCTATTAGAATTCATATTAATAAGTCATGAGAGATTATAAAGACTCGACCCTAAAAGTTGGCGTTACAAAAAATATCAATTATCAGGTATTTATGTACCACCTCGCTTTAACAAAATTCGTGCTTCCACGTTCAACGAAATAAAAAATTTCAAACATATTTTCACTCCTATTTTCTTAAAGGTGAAAATTGTAGCGATTGTGAATCATTATTCCGACTACCATAAGGATGCTTTTCCACTAAAGCTGTGCGAGGTAGCTAAGCGGTGGGTGCACTAGAAAAAAACACCAAAAGGATTAAGGCACTGACAACTATGAAACAAGCGCTCTTTTTTTTGTTTTTAAAGAAACAAAATTCGATGAAACGGCTTTCGCACTTAAGTAGGTATCCCTCAGCAAAGCGGTATTGCTAAATTTTTTTACTAAAAAATTTAGATTTTTAAATATATAGCGTTATTCGAATTTCCTGACTTGAATCCAGTGGATCACGCACTAATTGCATCCCTATTGCTCGTATGCAGAACGACATAGAGCGCTTTTTCATAGTTGTCAGTGCCTTAATCCTATTGGTGTTTTTTTCTAGCGCACCCACCTCTTGGGATAGGTACCTACTTGAGTGAGAAAGCCGTTTCATCGAATTTTGTTTCTTCAAAAACCTTTCAACGACATTTTAAAAAACACGAGGATATTTAAATCATCATTTCCACTGACATTAGGGAATAATCCCTGCCTACAATACAAACCCATCATACAGGTCTCTATACTGCGACGCCTTGTTAAATCAACGTCTGGTTACTGCGATGTTTCGTTACATCGAAAAACTGTACTGCGAACGATTTTACTGCGAAACTACCATACTGCGAACGATTTTACTGCGAAACTACCATACTGCGAAGCCTTGTTCAATCTACGTCTTGTTATTGTGACTTTGGAATTTCTCTTTGTCGAGAAAATTCATAATTTTACGTTATACTTACAAACAAAACCGTTCTTGCTGATATAGTTTATTTAACATATATTTTTCTTGGCGTTGTATGTTGTATACTTACCATGCATACGAAGCGCATTTCGTAATAATGGTAGCGCTCAAGGAAGCGATCCTATTGGTAGATTTTTTCGTCGCACACCGCTGATTTATCTCGCACAGGTTCAATGGAAAAGCAGTCTTAATATTTGCGATGAATCGAGAAATGGCGGCGAAAAACATGAAATTGTTACGGAAATGTTTCATCACTGAGTCAGAGGAGCGGGTGGGTAAAACAAAGGGATTGTTTAATGAACCGATCAAGTTAGATTTGAGGGTATTCAGTGCTGTGAGGATAAACGAAGAAAACAACAGACGAGAGAAATGAAAGGCTATACAAAATACAAATACAATACAATACAAAACGTTTACTTTACTTACTTTAATTTGTAACAAAGCATTTAAGCTGAACAGTTTGTTGTATACAAATTCAAATTCAAAAAATTTATTCGGCGTAGCAGGCTTAGGTTCTAACAATAAAACTAATACATATCTTAAAATTAAAATGCTACGACGAACTGGAATCCTCTCAGCATAAATTGCAGCTTCAAGAAGTAGAGGTAAAAAATAAAATCGTTGGCCGTCTGAAATTTCTATCAAGTCAACCGCTAAGTAGATCATAATAAAAATGCTATTTACATATTTACGCAAGTTACGTGCGCGCAAGTTGGGCGGGGGCGCTCCAATCTATGGGAGATTGTACCCGAGATTGAAGTACCCCTATTCTCAGCATCTGTCCAGTGCTGAGTCTGGCGAACGGTCATGGGGGAGAGGGCAGGTCGTGTAGATCCCCAAGGCAGGGCTAGTTGCCGCCTGTTATTGGTCTGATTCCCTAAGAAACAGACGTAACTAAAACCTCTAGCGGAAAATCTCTATCCCCACCCAAACCACTACCCCTCCTACCCAACACACCCTTCCCTCCCATCCCTAGATATATTTTCCATCTCTCCCCCGTCCTCTCCTATCCACCACACCACATCCCAACCCAGCGACCCGGCAGCCCCGGGAAAACTTTTAAAATGAGCGCCGATAAAAAGAATGTATTGCCCCAGGAGGGTACCGGTGATACCGGAGAATCCCTCCCTGGGCCATCTAGTACAAATAAGAACCCATGCGGACAGGTGCGTCCCGGAAGGTCTCTCTCGGAGACCCTCGGGGACGACCTGACACAGATGAGTATTGAGGAGAAAAAGAAAAGCGATGGCGAGTGGATCCCTCTATCTCGATGGAGGAGGATCAAGGCTCGAAGGCGCAAGTTAGAGCGAGCCGCGAACCAGACCCTACTCGAAGGCGCCTCAACCGGTGTGGCGACAAAACCAGAGGGAACGGCAGGTCCGAGGGCTCAGAAGGTCAAGAGACAGGTGACTGATCCTGAGGAACGGATGCAGCAGCGTCCACCGAAGCGTCACAGACAGAGCCCGGGCACCCGCAACGAACTGGGAAGTTGGAAGCTGGCCACAAACCAGAATCCGGACTTCGCAGTCGTCGTCGAGCGGGAGGACGGGGCTCCGGTGGACGAAGCTACGGCTGCCGAAATCAGGAGGCAGCTAACAAGGGAGATAGGAGTCGCCACCAAGAGCGGCGTACGAGGCCGCAACCTGGCATTCGACGCCTCGGGTCTAGTTGCTGAAGGATACTTCCTTGTGACAGCAACTACCGAGGAGGCGATGACATGGTTGCTGAATTGTGGCTTCGGCGACCGGGAGGGCACTTCTCTGAGGGTAAAAAGGTTAGAAAAGCATCGTATGTCGGTAAGGCTTCCGGGTAGCACAGAAGACCTGCTAGTGGATCCTCTGGAATTCATCAAGGTCCAGAATGAATACCGGGAGGAGCTACGGGTACCTGAGTGGACCTTAATCCGCAAGGAGGTACTACCCCTAGGGGTAAGACTTGTGATAGGAGTCCCTGAGGAAGTGGCTGCAGAAGGCGGGGTGGCACTCCACTACCAAGCCACCAGAGTACACGCCCGAACTATAGGGAGAAGCCAAGTCCAGACCGAGGGGAAGTGCACCTGCCGTGGATGCCCAGTACATGACACCAAGACACGGGGGGAAGAGCCTGCCGAGAGCCGGTCTACCAACCAGGCTGGAGCCACTAGGGGGAGCCAGACGGAAGGTAGCAAGTCGGTTCAGGGAGGCTTGAACCCGACCAGCACACAACAGGCGCCAAACACCAAGAGGGAGCGGCCCATTGGCGGGGGAGGCGAGATACAGTTAGGTACCCCGAAGGTGGGCGCCGCTGAAACTCGGAGGCCCTGCCTCTCGGAGTCGCCCCCACAGCACCACACACCACACCCCCACCCTACGACGACGAGGCCGAAGGACCGGACACCCCCACCGAGCGTAGCACAGCTGCAGCCGCATTGGTGTGGGGGGTCGAAACCTGAAGCGGAGTCCAAGTAGGGAGGGTACAGACACACAGACACTCAGACAGACACACACACACACACTGACAGATGAACACACACAGAGACACACCACAAAAACAAACACAAAAAATAAAGATAGTTCAATTGAATCTTCATCACTGTATCGAAGCTATGACAGAGCTTCGCAGATACGTGATGGAAGAGACAATAGACATAGCTCTGTTGCAAGAGCCATATGTCCTAAACGGGCGCGTGCAGGGCTCGGTTCTATGGGGAGAGACATTATATACCATGAAGATGGTGAGTCAACCCCAAGAGCATGCATATACGCCAGCAGCAGAGTAAGAACATTAGGACTAATAAAAGCAGATTGTTACAGCGACCTCGCAAGCGTTGTGGTGACAATACAGACAGATGCAGGAAAAGATGAACGAGTGCTCCTAATCTCCGCATACCTGCCCAGCGAGGGGGATTTTAAGCCGCCATCGCGAGAAATGGAAGAAACTGTAAGAAAATACCAAGGTAAGAACATTCCTATTATTCTAGGGTGCGATGCCAACGCACATCATGTGGTATGAGGTAGCACAAACTGTAATAAAAAAGGTGACTTACTTTTAGAATACATAAGCGAAACAGGCCTGGAGATATTGAATGTAGGCAACACGCCCACATTCGTCACCAGGACAAGACGAGAAGTGTTGGACATCACTATTGCCACAGATAGGATAAGCCGACACATAAGGGACTGGAAAACAGACGAAAGTGACTCTATGTCAGATCATAGACGGATCACTTTCAGTCTGGAAGCCAAGACTGAAAAGATTCTGATAAGAAATGCGAGGAAAACCAACTGGGACACGTACCAACACCATCTGGAGAAGTGGGTCCCAGGACATGACACCCCGCTAGTAGATGCCATAGAAATAGAAAAGCAAGCTAATAGACTGGACGAAGCTCTAAGGGAAGCTTACCACAAAGCATGTCCCCTGAGAGAGATAAGACCAGACAGAGGACAACCCTGGTGGACAAAGGCACTGGGAAAACAGAGGAAAAAGACAAGGCGAGCTCTCTGTTGGTTTTGTAAACGAATAAAGAAACAAAATGTCAAAGACAGACGTCATTGTCAATGTCATGTAACTGTTACTACTCTGTGCTCTCTGCTCTGTTGTACCGCTGTATCGCCCGCCGTGTCTCGAAATAAAAACCTTATATAATCCTAATTGCGTATGTTCTTTTTCGCCCTTAATCCATCAGGTTATGGGCCCAGTAGGCTATAGTAACAATAAAAATAATTATTTCGGCGAAATATACGCAAATTTGCATTTCGGCAAAAACTTAACCTCGAACGTGAACGTGGTCGCGCATGCAAGATGTCCGGTTCATCATCGATACCAATCGATAAACTACATGGGATCGACGATTGGAACAATTGGAAATTCCAAATCAAGATGTTGTTGATGCATGAAGACCTCCACGTGTACATTGAGACAGCTGAAGGTAGCGTGGACGCGAAGAAAAATCAAAAGGCATTAGCAAAAATATGCTTATCTGTTCACAGCAGCGTTTTCCAGTATGTACGGAATGCGGCGACGGCATACGATGCGTGGCAGAACTTGCAGCGTGCCTTTGAAGACAAGGGCTTGAGCAGGCGGCTTGGGTTGCTAAGAACATTATTCGCAACCAAGTTAGCCGAGTGCAACTCGATGGACAGCTATGTAGCCAAGGTAACAGATTTAGCACAGCAGTTGGCTGACGTCGGGTTCCCCCTGGACGATGAATTCATCGCAGTATTACTTCTGAGCGGGTTGCCATCGAATTACGACCCCCTCATAATGGCCTTAGAAAATTCCAATGCCAAGTTAATCAGTGAAGTAGTCAAGACGAAGTTGCTCCAGGAATCTCAGCGACGTGATGACAGGCACGAGGGCATGCACAGTGAGTCAGCGCTTGTTACTAGGAAACATCAGAGTGTACCTAAATGCTTCAGGTGCAAGAGACCCGGCCATTTCAAAAAGGATTGTCCTAAGGATAACTTCAATGACAGGAAACCTTTGAAGAAGGATAGCTCATCAAGCAAGGAGAAGGCGTTGGTGTTGGCACTATCTGTCGGTCTACAGAGTGATGTGTGGTATGTAGACTCTGGAGCCACCAACCATATGTGTAACAATAGGAGCGTAATGTATGACTTCAGAACAATAGATTCATTGGAAGTGAATGTTGCCAACGGAGAAAGACTTTCATCTGTAGGTTGTGGAAGTGTTAGGGTACATTTGAAAGATTGTGTAAAAACTATTAGCAATGTTCACTATGTTCCTAATCTTTCTGTAAATCTTTTATCAGTTAGTGAACTATCTAGAAAGAGTTATAAAATTGTTTTTAATAGTAAACAATGTAAAATTATTGATAAAAATAAGATTGTTGCTACTGCTACATATGTCAATGGTGTCTTCCAACTAGACACATTAGGTTTTGCTTTGAGTTCTACAGCATCGGAGAGTGCCGTGAAAACCCAGGGTGCGGTTAGCGATCGCAGCGAGGAGACCAGCGTATCAGCTGACAGCTGCATGGCGTCACAAGAGGTTTGGCACAGGAGGCTGGCGCATCTAAACTCAAGGAGTATGACAGCACTTAAAGGTATGGTTTCTGGTATGAATTATAAAAGTGATAGTAACTATAAGCCATGTGTTGCTTGCATAGAAGGAAAGCAAAGTAGGTTACCTTTTCCTAAGAAGTCTGTAGGTAGGTCCAAAGAGGTATTAGGGCTAATTCATACTGACTTATGTGGCCCTATGCCGGATAAATCTTTGAGTGAAGCTCGTTATTTTCTAACCTTCATAGACGATTTTACAAGAAAAACATTTATATATTTCTTAAAGTCAAAGCAAGAGGTGTTCGAAAAATTTAAGCATTTTAAAGTACTTGTTGAGAATGAGACAAATAAAAAGATCAAAAGTATTAGAAGTGACAATGGTGGTGAGTATATGAATAATGCCTTACAGGTTTTTCTGCAAACTCATGGGATTCGGCACCAGACTACCATCCCGTACAATAGTGAGCAGAATGGTGTAGCTGAGCGGGCCAGCAGAACAATTGTTGAAAAGGCTCGCTGCATGCTGCGGGATGCTGGCTTGGACATGAGGTTCTGGGCTGAAGCTGTGAACACAGCAGTTTATCTTAAGAACATATCACCAACCAAAGCTGTCATGGGAACGACACCTGAAGAGAAATGGAGCAATAGAAAGGTAAACATTAAACATTTACGTATGTTTGGATGTGTGGCCTATGCTTTACAAACAAATACAAAGAAATTTGACCCAAAAGCAAAGCCATACATTTTTGTTGGATATTGCGAGAACAGCAAAGGGTATCGCCTAATAGATCCATCCTGTCCTAAGCATTGTATAAAAGCAAGGAATGTAACATTCATTGAAGACCGTTTTTGGAATAAAGGGTTGTCAAATGATGATAGTACTCGCATAGTTTATGTACCAATAGAGAACTTAAATAATGAAAGTGATATTGTACCTGTTGGCATAAATGGAAACTTTTTAGATACAAGTAGCGAGGCTTCACCTCAGTCTGATGACAATCAAAGGCGAATACGTAGAGAGACTATTTTTAGTCTTAATGAATCATATAATGCAGATGATCCGGCGGACGAAACTTATATTCCAGGGCACTCGTCAATTGATTCTGAAGATTCAAATGCAGTTACCTTCGAGGATGCGGCTGAAACCGAGATGGGAGTTTGGCTAGCTGAGGCGGAGAGCATGGAGGATGACGAGCCGAAAACGGTGCAGCAAGCTCTAACTGGCAGTGAGGCTGCTCAATGGATGGAGGCTATGCGAGATGAGTATTCATCCTTTAATTCTAATAAGTGTTGGACCCTTGTAGACCCACTAAAAGGACAGAAAACTGTAAAATGTAGATGGGTATTTAAGAAAAAGAGGGGCTTAGATGGACAAATAATAAAATACAAAGCTCGCTTGGTAGCAAAAGGGTACACACAAAGCTATGGTATTGATTACCATGAGACTTTTTCGCCAGTTGTAAGATATTCAACTATAAGATTGTTGCTTGCAATAGCAGCGGAATATAATATGAACATAGATCATATGGATGTAAAAACAGCTTTCTTGAATGGTGATTTACAAGAAAATGTAATAATGGAACAGCCAGAAGGTTTCAAGATAAGTGGTCAGGAAAATAAGGTATATAAACTACATAAAGCTATATACGGTTTGAAGCAAGCTGCTAAGTCATGGTATGAAAAGATAAATACAGTTTTGATAAATAAACTTCACTTTAAAAGGATGTCATCTGAACCATGTGTCTATTATAAAGGACAAGGGAAGGATTTAATTATTATTGCCCTTTATGTTGATGACATAATTTTGTTCTATTCTGATGTTTCAAGTGAGAAGGAATCCATTAAGAAGAATCTCATGAAAGAATTTGAAATGAAAGACCTAGGTCCTGCTCATCATATTCTGGGTATGAAAATCTCAAGAAATAAAGAAAATATTTGTTTAGATCAATCTTGTTATATAGACAAAATTCTTAAAAAATTTAGTATGTCTGATTGTAAAGCAGCTCCCACTCCTATGGAAACAGGATCCAAGTTGATAAAAGGGGATGCAAAAGACTCTAAATATGACTACAGAAACTTAATAGGGTGTCTAATGTATGTTGCAGTTTGTTCTAGGCCTGATATAACTCATGCAGTAAGCGTACTGAGCCAGTTCAACGAATGCTACACAGATGTACACTGGAAAGCAGCTAAAAGGGTACTGAGATATTTGAAAGGCACTATTAATTATTGTTTAGTCTTTAAACCAGGTGGTCTGGATGTCACTGGCTATGCTGATGCAGATTGGGCTGGCAATGAAATTGACAGGCGCTCATATACAGGGTATGTATTTTTACTTGGTCGTTCACTCATATCCTGGGAAAGTTGTAAGCAAAGGACGGTGGCATTGTCCAGCACTGAGGCTGAATACATGGCGCTCTCTGATGCTTGCAAAGAGACTATGTTTTTGAAATCTTTCCTTGCTGAATGTTTAGGTATTGATTGTAAGATAAAACTATTTAATGATAACCAATCTGCAATAAAATTGTGTTCAAATGCAATGTTTCATGCACGCACGTAACACATAGATGTGAGACATCATTTCATTAGAGAATTAATTCAAAATGATTGTTTAGATATTAACTATTTATGTACAAATGAAATGATTGCTGATGTTCTCACAAAGCCACTAACAAAAGAAAAACATGTAAAGTTTGTGTCTTTACTTTTGTCTGTATAATAAAGATGCAATTGTAATGTGTACAATATGATATTATACTGAGTAATTTGTTTATATTGTTGGTCAATTAAGTCAGAAGTGAGAATTTATATTTTTTAGAGAATTAACGCTTTTGTGATAAGGTTTCAAGGTTATATAATTTTTGTTTGTTTAATTACTTTACTTTTGAAACTGGGAACTGCAATATTGTTGTTTAAGTAAGTAACTGTAAACAGTGAATTGTATCTTAGCATTACTTTAATTCAATTGTTTGTTGCTTACACACTGTTACCTGTATGTTGTGGTATAGTATAGTATAATTTCAATAGGCTAGTTTCTTTGAACATTTACGCGTAAACGTTTCGTTTATGGGGTAGTGTTGGTTTTGTAAACGAATAAAGAAACAATGTCAAAGACAGACGTCATTGTCAATGTCATGTAACTGTTACTACTCTGTGCTCTCTGCTCTGTTGTACCGCTGTATCGCCCGCCGTGTCTCGAAATAAAAACCTTATATAATCCTAATTGCGTATGTTCTTTTTCGCCCTTAATCCATCACTCTCAACAAGGCTTTAAAGAAGAATGATGATGAGAGCTGGCAAATATACAGAGAAGAAAGGAACTTATACAAGAAAGAATGTAGAAAGGAGAACAAGAACAACTGGAAGGCGTTCTGCGCAGGAGTTGAAAGATACCCTGAAGCAGCGCGACTGGTTCAACGTTCTCCAAAGCCAACACGCGGAGGCTAGAAAGCATCAAGTACGGTGAAGAACTTATAACTGATCCGGAAAAGATACTGGAAGTGATGATGAAAACGCACTTCCCGGATAGCGAGGAATACAAAGATGATGATATATCAAACACCCCAGGTCACACAGTGGACCGGGAGCCAAAGACAATCATCACTGAGGAACATTTACTGTGGAGCGTCCGATCCTTCCAGCCATATAAGGCAGGGGGACCGGATGAAATCTTCCCGAAAATGCTACAGACAGCTATGAAGTATAAGTAAGGACCTGCTGGCCCTGTACAATGGCAGCATCAGAACTAAGTACATACCGAGTAAATGGAGGGAAGTGAAGGCAGTATTCATCCCGAAACCTGGCAGAGCATCCTACCAGGAAGCCAAAGCCTTCAGATGCATTAGCCTCTCCTCATTCCTACTGAAGACATTGGAGAAAATCCTGGATAGAATAATTAGAGAACAAATAGAGAAAAGCGGGTCTCCACTACACCAAAATCAACATGCATACATGGAGGGCAAATCCACCGAGACGGCCCTCCACAATCTGGTGATAAGAGTGCAAAGATCAATAAGCAATGCAGAATACGCAATGGGCTGCTTCTTTGACGTGGAGGGCGCATTCGATAGAGCGACCCCCGAATCAATAGAGGCTACCCTTGGCCGCGAAGGAATTGACAGAGACGTATCAAATTGGGTTAAAAACATGCTTAAACAACGACTGATACGCACAGAGATAGCAGGAACAACACGTACGGTGGTGGCGAAAAGAGGGTTCCCTCAAGGGGGATGTTTGTCGCCATTGCTGTGGTGCCTGCTAATAGACGAATTAGTTAACAAGATAAACAGGATGCACATATACACACAGGTGTATTCCGACGACGGCGTGCTCCTGGTGACAGGTAAAGTTCTCAGCGTCATGTGTGATATCATGAACAATGGCCTAAAAGCAGCTCTAGGGTGGTGCAGGAGTAAAGGTTTGAACCTAAACCCTGAAAAAACCAAACTAGTTCTATTTACAAAGAAAAGAAAGATAGGGCGGGCTGAACCAGTGACACTGGACAACCAGGAGCTGGAAACAGTCAAGGAAGTCAAGTATCTTGGGGTGACACTGGATAGCAAGCTTAACTTCAGTACCCATATAAGTAACACATGCTCCAAGGCAAAGATGGCAATGATGCAGTGTAAAAGTGTAATAGGTAGAACCTGGGGCATGAAACCAGCGATGGCACTGTGGATATACAGGGCAATAATCGTGCCAAGAATCCTACACGGAGCCATCGTATGGTGGCACAGAGCCGCAGTGGGTAAAAACAAAGCATAGTTAGACAAAGTCCAAAGGCTAGCGGCCCTAGTGACTACGGGCGCGATGAGGACAACTCCTACAGCCGCGCTCGAGATCCTACTGGGGCTAAATCCTCTGGACTTAGAAATCAAGAGAAGAGCCATGGAACAATGGTTCAAGCTAAGAAGCACTGGCATATGGACCGGGAACTACACGGACAAGGGTCACGCCAGTATAGACAAACAAAACGGAGATAGGCTGTCAATGATCCTCTCCAACAACGACTTAATACGGAAGGAAAGGATTTTTGACAAAAAATACAGAATACACATAGGTTCAAGAGAAAACTGGAGCATTGAAACAGATGGCACCACCTGCTACACAGACGGCTCCAGAAAGGAGTCGACAAAGCTCTCTGGATCCGGCGTGCACATTAAATGTGCAGACGGGACGGAGCTGAACAAGTCGATACCGTTAGGAAGATTCGCCAGTGTCTTCCAGGCGGAAATATACGCAATAATGGCATGCGCTGAGATGGCCGAACACCTCACTATTACAGGAAGGATGGCTATCTATAGCGACAGCCAGGCGGCGCTGAAGGCACTAGGTAGAGAAGAGACGACATCAGCAATCGTCAAAGAATGTAAGGAATCACTAAAGAGACTGGCCGAAAGAACGGACCTGACGTTAGCGTGGGTCCCGGGACACGAGGGAAACACGGGAAATGAACAGGCCGACGAACTAGCCAGAATGAGAGCAGAGGAAAACTTGGTGGGACCGGAACCCCGGCTGCCAATAGCGCACAACATCACCAAGGGAGTAATCAGCCACAGTATCACATCAGAAACCAACCAAAGATGGGGGTCCTCGAATGGTATGAGACAGTCGAAGATCTTCATCAAGGGCATGGATAAGAAAAACACCAGCAAACTAATGGGACTCTCAAGAGAGAACATGAGGCTAGTCATAGAAATCATAACAGGACACTGTAGGCTGAACAGACATCTGACAGTGATAGGAGTGAAAACCGACCCCATATGCCCGGAGTGTATGGAAAGCGAGGAGACCAGCCTCCACCTACTAGCTGAATGCCCGATGTACTCACTGATAAGATGGGAACTCTAGGGGTCGGACACACTACACATAGAGGACCTAAAGGATCTGAAGGTGGAGCAGATTGCAAGATTTACCAAAGAGACCAAAAGATTCGACGGGGCGCCGTGAAAGCTGGACTAACCTTAACTCCCTAAAAAAGGGAGAACGGGGAATAGGATGAAATGGCCCGCAACAACGCAGGCTGATCGTCCGTTCGGCTGGCGACGTCCCCAAGAGAAATAATAAGTTACGTGCGCCTAACGTTTTTATTTTTTACGTGTACCTGTACCTAGGATCTACCTAATTATTTTTTAGCTATTAGTAGAAAAATTGTAAGTATGGATGGATGTTTGTTACTCTTTCACGTAAAAACTACTGAATGGATCTGGATGAAATTCAGCAAACAGATATTTTATAACATAGAATAACACATAGAATACTTTTTATCCCGATATTCTTACGGGAAGGGGAACCACGCGAGTGAAACCGCGAGTGCCCCTAATTTTTAAATAAAACCGTTTAACTGAAATTTTTTTTTATTCATTTGTTTTTATGCGATGAAATCCTGGGCTTATTGTGTCGGAAAACTAGTGCCACTACAATACGTGCCCTCCGAAGCTCGGGCCTATCCATCTTGAAGTTCCAATGTCCGCATCGCAAACAGCCACACTACATAAATCAAACGCGTCAAAGTGTGAGAAAAATATCTGAAAACCGATATTTATTGGCTTCATCTATAAAAGATGGCCGTACTTCGCTCTCGGGAACGTCGTAAAATAGTTTATCATTTGTGACAAAGGCGCCCGGCTTTTGTTTCACTTCGATTTCTCGGATAGACAAGATTTTAAAGAAGCCTCCGATCAATTTATGTACCTACTAGATTCCCTAATCTAATCTAATGCCCATCCCTATGGGCAAACTTTTTCATTAGCGTGACAATATTTACTAACAAAATTTATGGCGGGCCAGGCTATTGAATTTTTTGCTGTATTTTTTCAATTAATAAATATTTTTTTGTGAAATAAAAATATTGAAAAGTCAGTATGCATTTTCTAAAACACACACGCATGAATGTTTGTTTGATGGTCGCGGGCCGGACTTCGATCATTCACGGGCCGGAGATGGCCTGCGGGCCGTAGTTTGCCCATCCCTGTACTAGATAAAGGAACCGGAACAAAAATGTATCTCGAAAGTGGTCCTCTTTGCTCATTTAAATTTAAATTTCGAATAACAAAATTTGAAAAAACATTCAACTCCTTTCAACAATATGAACCTTAAAGCTTAAAATGAAAGATTAAATTAAGTTTACAAAATATTTGTACTTAATATTTACTGGCATCGCCACAAACCTCACTGTGGCTCCGTGGCCACAAAGTCGCCTACCGTTTTTCAAGCACTCATCGGGAATCTACATAATTGATTGAAAAAACATACCCTTTGATACATATCTAAGAGAGCACCTCATACCCATAATATATCTTGAAATCAAACACTACTTAACGTAGTGACAGTACAGTGTTCGACACTTATTGCCAGTTTGACACAGTTTTCGTTGCCAAAAAAACATAATTGGGCCTTTCCTATGAATTGAGGTGGAGGTATACCATTCGATTACATAAACGAAGCAAGGTATTCTATGGAAAGCTTGCAACTCACCTCGTTTGTCACCAGTAGGCATTTCTTCTGAGGAGCGCGATAGCGCAGTGGTTAACGCGCCGGGTCTGCGATTGCTGAGGTTAAGCAACTTTCGCAAATGCCGGTCATCGAATGGGTGACCAAAAATGTATGGTCTCGAGCTCCTCTGTGCTTCGAAAGGCACGTAAAGTTGTTGGTCCTGGCTGTTTTAGCAGTCGTTAACAACCACCAACGCGTACTGCGTCCGCGTAGTGGTTTATAGCCCGTTCTCCCTCTCCATCTTTAGGGAACGCTCGTGCCCCAGCAGTGGGGACATAAAATGTTTGGGGGCATTTTCGTTGTAACTTGAACACCTAAATCATTACAAGTTCCCCTTATTTTTATATTACGCCAACCTGCCTCCATTAAGGTGACGCTTTTTATAATATAAGACATGTGGAAACCCCCAAATTAACTTTATTCCAGCAACGCGAGCAACGGGAAATAATGAGAGGAGCTTTAGAGGCACCGTCCGTCGTCAGTCTGTTGGCTACGTAATGATGTTTCTGCTCAAGCCCTCGCTTCAAGCACCTTTCGTTAAGCAAAGTTGGCAGAATGTAACGTGAATTTCGCCATGTTCGCTCGAACCGATAGGAACTGGAAATAGTGATGCAACGTGTGCTGCTTTTAATAACACGAATATCTAGTTACGATATTTAAATTTCACTGATTAACTATAATATAACAATGCTGAAAATGCGCTGTACATTTGAAATAACTTTTTGCATTACTTGTCTTATTTATTCTTAGAAAGAATATTCAAAATTTTCAAGTCTTTAGATTTGTACGGCTATTATGTACTTAGTGAGTTTATTTGTAATTCTTATTGAGAATAAATTACATTATAATTTTTGGAATAACAGTACATACAATGTGTTCCGTAGTAGTAGGTAAAAAATGTATGGACGATTTAAAAGCACTTTTCTTAGGTTTATTTCAATAAAAAATGTTGACTTTGACTTTGAATTTGTAAATGATCACGGTAACATACTTTCAAACTGATGCTGCCTTATATTTGTTCACAAAGGCAGGCGAAAACAGTATGGGATATAACTTTAGCGTACGTTTTGAATAACATGGTATGTGTTAAGTACCTTCTCCATTGAAAATTAACACTTTAACCTGGTTACAAAGTTTTTAAGCATCTCTTTGGTCTTGTGGTTAAGACCACCGGTTTAGGCCCAGAGGTCCCGGGTTCGATTCCCGTGTTTGTGTACTCGGTTTGGTTGGTGGTAGAGCTTGTTGGTCCGCCTATCTATCATCATCAGCCTACACACGTCCACTGCTGGACATAGGCCTCTCCAAGTGCACGCCACGAGCACGATCTCAACCAGTTCTTGCCAGCCACCTTGCGAAGATCATCGTTCCATCTAGTCTGAGGGCATCCTACACTACGTTTGCCGATACGCGGGCTCCGCTCAAGAACTCCTTTACCCCATCGGTTAACGGTTCTGCGGCTAATATGGCCGGCCCAATGCCACTTCAGCTTGCTAACCCTGTGGGCATGTCGACGACTTTGGTTCTCTGTCGGATCAACTCGTTCCGGATCCGATCCCTCAGCGACTTTCCGCTAGGGCTTCCAATCCCGCATGCCATTGCGGGATCCGGTATCGGCGGGATCAAGAATTTTCATTGGTGCGGGATCCCGGTATAACGGGATCCCCCGTTTGTTGATAAAAAAAGGTTTAAAGGAAGTCAGTTCCTAGTGATACAAAGCATAGCATAATGACATAGCATTTATTAAAAAAAGTACAAAATATTAAAAGTTATACTGAAATCACTTTGCGTTTTGGAAGTGCTTTCGCAGGAAACACAACATTCTCAACGACGATACGTTGCCTAACTACTTCGTATTCTGTTGGCAAGATAACCGGCAGCGGAGAACGCTCGCTCCGCTTCGACGCTTGTAGGCACTATTGACTTTTGGGCATTGTGAACTAACGTTTAATATTTACCCATCGAGCCTCCTGATTTATAAAGAATCATCTCTTTCATAGGATGTTTTCAATTAGAGGTATTCGAGCAGGCGATGGACAAAAACTTGTCATGGTATAAGGTCATTTTTACTCCCGCAAATCCCGCGGATTCCGCATGTCTAATCCCGCAGTGAGCGGAAGTAAAAAATCGTGCGGAATCTCGGTATTTTGAGATCTCAGTATACCGAGATTGGAAGCCCTACTTTCTGCCGCTAGCTACCACCTAAATCTAAATATGTCGCCATAGCATCAATGTTTGTTGCATTGTTGTGTTCCGGCAGCTAGAGATCATAGCCAGTGCCTCAGTAGTTGAGGATTCCGGGTGAAGTGCGCTTCCAACAACATCAGGAGAGATGAATGCCAAGTGCTCATGCTTACCCTTAAGAGGTAACACTAAGGTCGACTGAATTGAAAAATATGTATGAAAAGTAGACAAAATCAACGTTTCGTAGTCCCCTGATTTCTCCTCCAAAAATGGACCGATTTAATTACTTTTTGGCTGTGTTTCTTTGTTTTGCTTTTTTTTATATATAATCTCGTTAAATTTAGAAAACACAGCGGAAAATATGACCAATTTTTAAAGTTTTTAAAGGTTTATATCTTTTTTAATAATTAATTTATGAAATAAAGGAAACATAGTGACACGGCCAAAGCCCTTTTTTAATTTTTAATGAAAAAAGTAATTAAATCAGTCCACTTTTGGAGGAGGAATCAGGGGACTACGAAACGTTGATTTTGTCTACTTTTCATACATATTTTTCAATTACGACCTTAGTTAATGTTTCCTTCAAAAGCAACACATTTGTTTAGTCTACGTTTTGGGATAACAGTGTTCGTGTAAAGTGTCTTCTTCATTGTAAAACAACACCTTAATTTTTAACCTGATTTCAAAGTGATGCTGTCTCATTTTTGTTAATAAGGGCAGACAGAAACAGCATCAGTTTTCAAGCGAACATTCTAGAATAATTAGTGTATCTGTGAAATGCCTTTTTCATTGTAAATTATTACTTAGTTATCTAGCTTTAAACTAGTTTTGTTTCATTTGAGGTTTTACTCGTACTTAAATTTTTAATGTCCTTTTTGAAATAACAGTGTATGTCTTTAGTATCAGTGCTTCATTGTAAATGATTACTTTAACCTGGTACTAAACTTTAAACTTGCTTCCTGATTACACGTTTGAGTGTAGTGCAAGTTTTGGAATAACAGTGTATCTTTGAGTTACCTTGTTTATTGTAAATGATCACTGTAACGAGCCGACTGTAACAGTCCGTTGTTATCAAACTAACGTCCGTTGGCAGCATTATTTGCTTCCAACTTCGTACCAACACAAGCTAAAGGAGACAGCAGAAGGTAACTTCATACAAACGCTCGAGTAACGCATACATAGACAACCTCTCACGGACACGGAATCACGCAACAGCTGTGCTTGGACTGTTGAAGAAGAAAGAAGAAAGAAGAAAGAAGAAAAAAGAAATCATTTATTGACACACACACACACACACAAAATACAATACAGTCAAAACAAAAAAAAAAGTAATAAGAATAAAAGGAAAACAAGAAAAAACTAATTAAATGAAAATATAAACAAAAAGGGTGGTGTGAGGCCAACAAGGACCCTGTCTCAGCATAATACCCCCCCCACGATACTCGAAGATGGGCCGAGTACCGTAGGAGCGCTGTTATTCTGACAGGGCCGGAGGGAGACAGACGACGCGCCGCGACGACGCCGACGAACAAAATGTCTGATACGAAAATTGTTAAAATAAACCAAAAAACTGCTAAAACAACTATATAAAAAATAACTGCATAGAGAAAAAAATGAAAAGAAAAAAACAAGCTCTACGACTTTACAATTTAATTTGAGCAATGTTGAATGCAAAGTGAAATATTTCTAAATTTCACATCGAATATTGATAGCTGTCGCAGACGGGAACACGGCCGCTTGGGCGACAACTTACATACATACATACGACAACATACATACATATATACATACATACATACATACATACATACATACATACATACATACATACATACATACATACATACATACATACATACATACATACATACATACATACATACATACATACATACATACATACATACATACATACATATACATACACTCGAAAAAGATAACACTCCTTCTGACGCAGTCGGGTAATAAATATGGACTGTTCCGAGATTCCGTCCGCAAGAGGGTGTATGTGTGCGTTGCTCGAGCGCGGTATTCAAGCTCACCTTCTGGGGTCTTCTTTATCTGTGGCACCAACATAGAGTTAGTTGGAATAACTATACGAGTCTACGTAACACTAACTTTTGCGTTTGTAAATAGGAAATTACGTTGTACAGTCGGCGCGTAAGTAGCTTGAACCACTTTAGTTTCTACTATTGTCTGAATGGATCATATTACGTCAAAAGCTAGCAAAAAACACACTGAAACTATGGAAATTTAATGACACTAGGAAAAATAGAATAATGTTTTTTTCGTAATTTGATCGATTATTCATAATTTGATTAAAAGATACATCATCATCATCTTAGCCAAACGATGTCCACTGCTGGACAAAGGCCTCCCCCAAAGATCTCCACACCGACCGGTTTTGTGATGCTCGCATCTAGCGGCTTCCAGCGACCTTCACCAGACCGTCGTCGGCCGGCAGTGTCTCAAGACGAAAGTCTGTGACCAGTGTGTGTTGCCAGTGATGACATACGGGACTGAGATGTGGTAATAAAAGGCTCAAAAGATACATTAGAGAGTTATTGTGAAAGAAATAAAAAAATGATGTATTCAAAAATGATTTAGCGGTGACTTTATATATCTCTGAATAACCAGTTGAGCGCTTTACCACAGGGTTTTTTTTGGAGTTTGCTGATTGCTTCAAACGGCATTTACAGCTTCACCGGCCTTTTTTGGGGGCGGCGAGAAACTTAAAGGGTTCCTCAAGCCGTGTAAAACGAATCACCTTCGGAGGTTCTAGAGGGAATGGCATCACGCACTTGATTCTCCGAGGGATTCGGATCTGGTCGGGGCCACCAGGGTGTTAGGGCGACGAGTGAGTTAAAATTAGAACTTATGTTTAAATATAGGGCGAACGGTGTGTTTAATAATTGATTGGTGGCGGCGGACGACACGTGGCGCTTCCCGATTGGCTTTTAAAATTTAATTAACATCTAAATAAAACGTAGTTGTGAACTAGATAGCTTTGACGGCGCTATTTGATTTTAGGCCAAGGGAAGTACGGTACCTAATGTATGGCTTAGATATGAACGAACGGTTTGTTTAGTAGACAAATTTAAATGTTTTTATTCAAATTTAACTTTTGTCCAAACATTTTTTCAACATCATATTAAAAAGTATTTATCTATCTATCTAAATTTTATTCATCATAATATCATAATCATCCTCAGCCTCACATCGCGACGTCGTACAAAAGTGTTTATACTGTTCCATAGTTTAATTATTGTAATTGTTTATATAACCGTTTTAATTACTTAAATACTAAAATATAAATAAATAATTGGGCAAAGGCCTACTTAACCCTTTAATGGGCAAAGCATGTTGAAATTTTCATTATTATTTTCGACCTTATGTTAAGGTGATAAAATTAAAATTATGGTGTCCAATAAATGGACAGAGCCAGAGAGTATAAAGGGTTAAATCCAAGTCATCGCTACAACTGATGGGCACCACTCAAATTTTTTGTGTGGGTTCAGGTGGATTCGAAAATGGTTTAGATTTAAAATAAGACCCGGTAGGTGGCGCTGGTGATGGGGGTCCATCACGGGATACGGGTGTTCTTAAGCAGACGAAGTCGCGAGCGGACTACTAGTGTATCATAATATGCTCATACGTTACTCTAATCTGCCAAATTGGGACAAGTCCTTTATTTGAAAATAGATATTTAATTTATTTAAGGAACATTTACAGCATTATAACTAGAATTAAACTATAAGAAATAAGTTATTTATGGTATAGTTTAATTTTAAATACCTAGTTTAATCTTATTTACTTGTGATTTTAGTTTGAAAAAAACATATACAGTTTTATTTCGGAAAAGCACTAATCCATATACCTAATAATAATATTATACCTACTTTTAGAATATGCACGGGAAGGTCTACATGCTACCAATTTGTATTTAAAGTGAATCCACAGCGCAGCGAAGCAGTCTCGCTCGGGAATAGTTATTGCATTCAGACCGCACATAGGTAGGATCAAATATATAAAAATATTATTTACTATAAATTTTGCTTTCATTAACGAATTGTTTTTGGGAGGTTTTATATAAATAGTTTACTTTTTGGCGACGAAAACTTTGCCCAACACTGGGCTTAAAGTGTCGAACACTGGTACCACTACCCTGTACATAAACACGCGTCTCATTTTCCGGGAAAATTTTCCCAACGAACTGCAATCATACTACTTATGGTAAGGCCTCCTTCTTCAGCAGTGGGACGGTTAAAGGCCAATGACAAATATAAAGTTAAGTTAAGTTAAGTTAAGTTTTAGCTATATATCAGTACAGCCCATAGGTACACACGGCGGCAGATCAACCTACCCAAAACTGTCAAATTTCTACAATCAATTTTGAACTTTATTGTTTAATTATAAGGATCAATATTCATTGGAGAAATTTGACAGATTTGGGTAGGTTGATCTGCCGCCGACTGTACATTCTGTTTTCATGTGCGTTCTTATTTTATTGTATGCAGTAGGTATTGTCAGTGTTATGGTTTTATTATGTTTATATAGTTATACATATTTTACTAGTGGTTGCCCAGTGGTCGAAATTCGACCGTAACTTTATTAAGGCTGCACGGATTATATCTTAAGCAATGAAAAATTAAAAATGATAGAATGTGAGTTTGGATTGGCATTGACAGATTCCGGCCGCTCCTCTTCCATTTTTGAAATTTTTGTAAAGAGTATATATGCGTGTGTGTCAAATACATAATAGTGTGTGTAATTTGTTTTATTGATTTAATGTATTTTATGAATGAGTAATTAAAAAAATATGTTAACATTCGGATAACCTTCTCTATATAAAATAAAAGTGTACGAAATTTCATACTCCTCCGTCCGCGCAATTTTCATAAAAAAAGGGTACAAAGTTTTTGCTTCACGTACCTATTAATATATAGATTTTTGGCTTATATACCTACTGCTTTTGCTTATTTATTATATGGTGGTGTGTTATGAAGTACCAATTAAACTTTTATCTAAATAAAAGAAAAAATAAAGTTAATAGCTTATATACTGTCCCACAGCTGGGCAAAGGCCTCCATCATTCAAATCAAGTCATCGCTACAATTGATGGTTAATGGCTTAAACACCACGCTTGCCAAATGCGGGTTGGTGATCACAAACCCGGGCTATGCATCGAAAATCCGAAACTAACTTTGCCCAACCTGGAAATTGAACCCGGGACCTTCGGGTAATGGGCCGAGCGCTATGCCACTCGGTTACCGAGGATCTATAAAACAAGTACCCTGTGAATTTTGATTCCTCGAGGGTCGAAATATACGGTTTTTGCTACATAAACGGCCGTATCTTTTTTTTCGTTAACTTAGAAGTTTGATTTTTTCACAGCTTCAAGGGACCGCAGACCTGAGTACCTATATGGTTTTAACTTGATAACTTGGTACGGAACTTTAAAAAGGAAACAAAAATCCCTCCCGTTTTTCCAAAATCTAAAAATACAGCAGCATTTTAGGAACAAACATAGCACATTGGAGCATACAAAGGTTGATTGTCTTCTTACAAAAACACTTTCAGTGTCTCGAGCCGTCCGTCGTACCCTCCTCAGAGTGATCTTATTGTTACTGTTATATTAAATCTCCTTGCTAGGCATGCGTGATGTATTGCTTACAATTTATATCATTCTCTTTGTTGTCTAAAAATAACATATTTTTTTTAATAAATTATTTTTACGTGTTTTCTTTAGGGTTTCGTGAAATTTAAGAGTCAATCTTCAATGTAACTTTTTTCTTTTACTTAGCCATTGAAATGTCCCACGGCTGGGGAGTGGCTCTTTTTTTTAAAATATTAACGGGTTAGCATAGTGCTTTAATCTCACCTGATGTTAAGTGATGATAAGGCCAATGATGGAAGAGCACTTCACCCGGGATCTTCAACTAGTGAGGCACTGGCTATCTTATCTCTAGCTGCCGGAACACAACAATGCTACAAACATTAATGTTATGGCGACATATTTAGATAAGATGGCGGACAAACAAGCACCTACCACCAACCAAACCGAGTACACAAACATGTACCCCCGCTGGGAATCGAACCCGGGACCTCTGGGTCTAAACCGGTGGTCTAAGCCACTAGACCACAGAGGCGGTTCAGAGTTATGTATGCCTAACGTGACCATTTATATTTTTACTCAAAACGGGACTTCGGTTTATGTACGTCTATTGGTAGGTTTACAGTGAAAAACAAAACTAATTTCTTGTTAAGTTTTATTTTATTTATCAAAATAGTAGGTATTTATGGAAACTGAGTTTTTTTTATTTATTTGAATTTAAAATACGCAAAATATTAACATACTTGATTTCTTTTATTTAATTTAAAGTGTTTTAAATATTTAAAAAATGAATAAAATACAGTGAAAAAATTAAACGTCTACCCGAACCAGCCAGTGTTATAGTGTTTTGTTTTGTTAAGTTAATTACGTTAAAAAAGTTTTTAATAAAGTAAGTTTAAGACGTAAAACAGACTTAACTATATTGAAACCTACTACGTAAGTTGGTGTCAAAATAACATAAATACGATTTGACATACTCGTATAAATCCATGAAACGATAAAAATTGCTGTGATGGTCCCTCAAAAGCTTTCACTGGCGTCCCGACAAAAAAACATTCATTACAAAAATAATTTCATATCACAAACAATTTCGTGACGTCATCACTTATAATTACCGCTATCAAACTATGTACTTAACTAATGTTATAATCATAAATTCTCATAATAAACTGTCCATTAACCGTTTCGAGCTCTACTCCATAACATTTATGTTAAGGGATAATATTTCCTCATAGTATCTAGAATGAGTGTCTTTCTGTACGTTTGCCAAGGATTTTGCGAGTAGACACGCTGCACACGAGACTGCCACAAACTGTCAAGTCCGCCACAAACTGTCAAGTTTGTGGCAGTCCTTAGTCATTAGTCCTCATTAGTCTTTGAACTTTATGTCCATTCCATAAGGTTGAATATTTATTGAAGAAATTTGACAGTTTTGGGTATAGTCTGATGTACCGTCTTTACCAAGCCTACACGTGCGTGTATGTAAGTAGGGGCTTAACCTAGTTTACGTAATTAGACGCTAAAAAGCTTTGTTACATTTATTTTGTACAATTAATTTGTTTTTTTAAATACTTGACCTTTTTAAAAGCACTTGACAAACAACAAGGAAAATATAAACAAAGTACTTAACAGGGGATGATGGAAATTAATTACTGAATGTACTCCTGACGTCCTTCTGAATAGGAAGAAGAGGAGAAGAGAGAAGGTAGGAGGAAAAGCTCGCGGTCGCAGTCGGATGCGTTCATCATCATCATCAGCCTACACACGTCCACTGCTGGACATAGGCCTCTCCAAGTGCACGCCACTGAGCACGATCCGCGGCTACTCTCATCCAGTCGGATGCGTTGGTCCGATCAAATCCGTACCGCATTGGACATCTCTGTGCATGATGCTCTGCACGTCGCCGGCATCCGGTCCAGATGGCGCACTGCCATCAAGCGTCACATACTTGATGAAGGAGGTCCCGACCCTCAGTAATGAGGATAACGATGCACGGAGGGAGGAGGGACTCCTGACGTTTCAATGGAATTGCATTGGCCGTGGTCACGGGCTGCTTGTGTCGGACCGTGACCACGGTCGGTTTAAATCTTTTTTATTATGGAACGCGAAAGTTTATAATTAACGCTAAGATTGGTCGCAGGCTATGTTCACATGACATTAAAATTACATGGATTATAATATATTTAAAAAAAGTTGATGTTATTAGAACATAGGTTAACCGCAAGATTCACATAATAAAGGAGGTAGTAGTATAAATTCACAGCTCCCCAATTACTAACAGGTTAGATACCTAACCTGTTACTAATTGCAAACAACATTAACATTGTAATGTTAAACAATAAACTCCTTTCAGCACCGATTTCCTATCTACCTCTAAGAGATATCACGAACAAAAAGGTCTCAATCAACGCCAGACCTTTGAGCTAGTGTAAAGATTGTATGGCCGGTAATAAGGTGCACAGACACAGAATATAACATTTGCAATTAGTAACAGATTAGATTAAACATTAAACTCCTTTCAGCACTGATTTCCTATCTAGAGATATAATTACCAAAAAGGTCCCAATCAACGCCAGACTTCTGAGCTAGTATAGAGGTTGTATGGCTGGTAGTTGGGTGCACAGCCTCCGTTTAATTACAAGCCTTCGGGTCGATGAGTGCGAGCGAGTCGTTTTGACGCTTGAGTGGCTCGTTACCAAAGATTAGGTGTGGTAGAAGGCATGAGCTAGCGAATTCTCCTGATAAAAAGTAGGTTTGTTTTTGTGGACGCACCTTTAGCCGAGGTCCTAGCCTATAGACGCTCTCGAGTTTCACACTCTCTTAAAGACATCATTCATATATCATTCTAATATGTATTATAATAATATAATATATAAATACATCATAAATGTTTATATAATTTTTAACGCAAATTTTCTTGCGAACAAATTACAAAAACACAAATGTTGAAAAAATTTTTTTGTCGTGGAAATTTTTTCAACATTTGTGTTTTTGTAATTTGTTCGCAAGAAAATTTGCGTTAAAAATTATATAAACATTTATAAATAGCTTGCCTACTTCTTAATTGATCTTTAGTATTTGTAAAAATATTATGATCGGATGTTAATGACGGTAGTTGTTGACATTGAATGGGCGCCTTTGGCTTTCAAAGTAAAAAGTAAATAGTGTTGAATAATTTCGGCGGGCTGGTTAGAACCACGATAGCTCAATTGGAAGAGCACCTGACCCGGTATGTCAGAAGGGTGCAGGTTCAAACCCTGCTCCTGGAAATTTTTTCAACATTTGTGTTTTTGTAAATACATCATGTTGATATGACATATACTATTAAATAGACATCCTGTGAATGATGCGCGTGGTTACTGTCCCGCTCCCACTCCACCAGCAATACACATAAAGGCACACAATAACCCGAACGCGGGCAATCATTATTTGACAACAGCAACAGCCGATTTGCCGCGAAATGCAGCGATACGGATGCGATAGTTATTTATCAACTACCGTCTACGCAAAATCAGACTCGTTCGCTTCTGGGCATATCGGTGCGCTGTGCTAGCTTAAGTTGAAGGTAGTGTAAATAAATAAACAAAATGTCTATGTTGGTCACCGTTGGCGTCGGTGGCTCCAATGTATATAAACAAACCCTTAGGGGTTTTTACACAATGTATGTAATATTTAAGGATATTTTTAAATGTATGAATTCAATACAAAATTCAAAATCATTTATTCAGTTTAGGCTACAAGTAGCTCTTGTGAATGTCACTATGCCATCGATTCGTAAGTCTACTCTGGGTAGGAGATCTTGTACTGAGAAGAACCGGCAAGAAACTCAGCAAGTGTCCAGCTCTTTTCTTCCTTATAGCGTCAAAAATATTGGAAAATGCCCTATCATAGCAGGACACTTTCCATCATAAATAAACACAAAAATATAGAAGACAACCACAACATGTAAATAAAAACAAAATAAAAAATCTATGTTAACAAATTTACATCAGGTAAAAGTTTCAATTTCCACAATGTCATACAGTACACCACTACAGTACTCTAGTAAAAGTCAAAAATAGTTTTTTTTTTGTTTTTTTTTTAAAGAAAAACAAAGATTAGGTAAACTAATAAGCTGTCCTGGCTCCCCATCATTAGCGCCAAAACAAAAGACGATATAACTTATTTTTGGCAGTATTACTGTTTTAATTCCCCTCCCGCTCTCTCCTTTCACTTGCTCTAAGACTGGAGTCGGAATATCTCCATTATACAGCGAAGTGTGAGTATGATTCGCCCGTGGACGTGCCTCGTGAAATATTTCCGAGACCATTAAACTTTAGTGCGATCGTTTCAGTGTAGATATTATATTAGTCATGTTTATAGACAATATAATAGAAGAAAAGAAAATATTGTTGACATGAATACTACACATTGGAGAAACAGCATTTACGACTTTTCATTTTATCCTATCGTTTATTGCATTTCAAGAAAAGAATTGCAACGTTTTGTAAATAATAAAAACTGCAGATGCCATGTACATTATCATCATCAGCCTTTAAGGTACTATTATTTATTATGTGACCCAGGGCACAAATTAAACCTGGGTTCGATTTCCAGCGGGGGGTTAGATGTCAATACTCAGTTCTTTAGTAGATTTTTTTCAAAATATATTTTACGGGTAAGCACAATGCCTTGATCTCTTGATGGTTAGTGATAATATCACCAATTGGTGGAAGCGCACTTCAACAGGAATTCTCAACTATGGAGGCACTGGCTATCTTATATCTAGCTGCCGGAACACAACAATGCTACAAACATTGATGTTATGGTGACATAAGTAGATAAGATGGTGGTAGCTAGCTAGTCGGACAAACAAGCCCTACCACCAACCAAATCGAGAACACAAACATGTACCCCCCGCTGGGAATCGAACCCGGGACCTCGACCTCTGGGTCTAAACCAGTGGTCTTAACCACTAGAAGTGCGCTTCCACCTCCGGCCGTAGCATCACTTAACACCAGGTGAGACGCATGCCAAGTGCTGCATTATGTGTCACATTTCAACATCGGGTCCCTATTTCGTAGTTTAAGGGCATCGTTCGAAGAAGCAATCGATATATTATGGTGTTCGTTGAAATGAAAATCGATCAGATGGCTTTCGAATTCACTTAGGTGACCCCCGAAACCCTGGGCACTTCAGCCTAGGGAGCTTTATTCACCATTCGATCACGTTAACGAAACCAAGAATGCAAAATGTTAACTCTTCTCGTAAGTCGTAGGTACTTATACTTACAAGCTCTTTTAACGGCAACGGTACAGCTGGCGGCAGAATAAAGACGGCCTCAAAGCCAAAATGAGTCTGGAAGATGGTAAAACGTTAAAATGCCCACAGCAGATTGCAGACTCATTCAACGACTTCTTTACCTTCAAGGCAGACAGCAGTGTGTGGAAACTATGAAAATAACGAAACGTCAAAGAGATTATTTTTTACAAACATACAAATCATCTTATCGCGAGAATATTTACGGAGTACCTCAAGGAAGTGTACTTGGCCTCTTATTATTTGTATGCTACATCAATAACTTACCCAGTGACATAAATCAAGAGTGTTTGCTATTTGCTGATGATGCTACTATAATATTAATAAAAACAAGTTAAACAATAATCCAATAGAAGTACTCGACGATTTCCCCTTCTTAGGAATCACAGTTGATAAGTAGTTGATAGTACTATAATTGGAAATCACATGTGGAAAAATTGGTAAACAAAATAAATAGATACGTATATGTGTAAGGATCAGGGCGTGTGAAACTACCTGTAACTTAGTAATGGTACATTTATTGTGTTCAACCTGTTGCAGACATGAAAAGAGGACGACTGGCGGGCGCGCAGGCCCTTATATATTAGCGGACTGTCGCTGTTGGCGGGAAAAATAGGAACTACTCATGTGATACATTGTCTAGATTGATTGCAACATAATTAGTTTCCCTTTGTCGGTGCCAGATGGCGTTAAATATACAACAATATGTAATTTACCGACTGAGACAAGTGGCAACTAAAGAAGCGGCACGCTCATCTTATAATGCGTGCGTTTAATCAAATATAAGATATGGAATAGTACTGTGGGGAAATTCAGTGGATGTAAACAGAGTTTTTATAGCACAGAAAAAGTGCGTTAGAGCGTTGTGTGGAACACTACAAATAAAACAAAATTTGACGAAAGCTGTAAACCTTTATTCGTGAAAGAAAACATACTTCCTTTGCCATCACTGTACTAATTTGAAATCTGTACTACCTACCTACTTGTTCAATAACACCCAAAATTGTATTTAAAGCAAAATGAGGTTATACAAAGAATTAGGAGACCTCAACGTGACAACGCTCTGTACGTACATACCTGATTAAAACTTAAAGTTCACAGTTGTAATTCTTATTGTATCGCAGTAAGGCATTATAATATCCTTCCAGATAATCTTAAAAACTTAATATGAACGCCTTTAGAAAACATTTGTGTAAGTAACTTGTCCAGAAGTGTTAATAGTTAGTGTCTGATTTTATTGAGGATAAGTAAATAAACCTAACATAAATATAATTTATTTATTGTATTCATTTATAATGTGTTATTATAATGTAATTTTGAATAATGAAATTATGTATATAATTATCGTAACTATGTTGGTTAGTGATGCAATGGATTAATGAATAATAATGATTTGATAATTTTATATGAATTAATTGAACTGTATTGTAAATATTGCATGTCTACATGGCAGAATATGTGAAACTATAAGAATATGAGCAACTTCTTGTAATACCAACCATAATCTTAGCAAATAAAATATCTAAAGTCAACATTTATAGGTAGTCTGATGTGGCGTTGACTGTACTTACATACCTAGCCTAGAAAAGAAGACAACCCTGAAGTCGTGAGAAGAGATAAGAGCTACTGGATGGAAAGAGAGGCAACTTCTAGGTGAATATAACTGTAGGGAAGGGAGCGGTGTGCGACCTGAATTGCACTTTATTGTGTCGTAGCAAGAATCGCTATTTATTTAAATGACTTTGCGGAGTGCATCTTCTGTACTTGTACTATTATGTATTCTGTGCTATAAGTGTCTCGATGCTGGGCCACAGAATACATCCTGGGTCCTATGGGTTATCCTCTAGACCCCCGAAGCGATTGTTTTAACAGTTTAGAACTGCACAAATTAGATTTCTTTGTATAGTTAACCAGTTTCTTTAGCAACCACAAAATTCTCTTCGCCCCAAGTTATTAGAAAGTTGGCAATAGCTCAAATCTTTCACCTCGAAGGCATTGTATTATAACAAGCGCCATCTTATAATCAGGTTTCAGTATTGAAGTGCCAACTTTGCTTGTTTGAACTCCAAATTATAGACTTAGGGAAATTGCGGCGGCTTCTAAGTAAACGTTCCAATTTGGTAAGCGGATGGTTGGTGATTATACAATCTAGTCTATATATGTATAATGGGTGTTACCAAGTGTGCGTGGATGAATGAAGAGATTGCGAAATATACTCAAAGGACCCTCGGGGTCAATTTTGATGAAAATGAAAGTGGTACCTTTAGATTAGATAAGATGCAGATTATGAGACTATGTCTTATTATACCTAATATACCTAATATTTAATATCTGTTTGAAAATCTTCTCTTCTTAATGTCGTCGCTTAATCAAGAAAAATTACAAAAACGTTTTATTTCAATTACCTAAGCTTACTTTCAGTAACATTTTTAAATAGTCATCCATCATCATTCTACCACTGGAATATTAAAGGCGAAAAATTCGATTTTACCAAAAAAATTATCGCAAAAATGTTTAATTTACAGGTTTACTAACATTTATTAATCCTTTACATAGAAAATACATTTGGGATTACACATTTTATAAGACATTAACATTTAGCCATACATTTAGGGGTTTACCTGTAATGATAGTTATAAGAGGAAATAAATAAATATTTGGGTACACACGCCTGCACATCAACGTTCCACAAACTATCAAATATCCTCAATAGACTTTGAACTCTATCCCAATTCTTAAGGTTGAAAATGTATTGAGAAATTTGACAGTTTTGGATAGGTTGATGTGCAGGCTTTTGTACATTTAGCACTGAAATATATTACTGCTCTAACATAAAACCTGTACAGTACTGGGCTTTGCATACATCAAACTAAATCATGAAAGCATACAGGTTTATCTTACTCGCGGTCTCTGTGTACACATACATATAATTTACTCGAGTTCCTCAGATAGGTATACCTGAGTGAATCTAAAAATACTTTGCTATTTTGTTTCCGAATCGTCATTACCCTCATCACCGACTGTCGTTAAAATAGTTTGCATTTACAAGCTTGACTTTGTTAAGTGAAATAATGAAGTAGGTATAGTCAAGTGTTTCTCATATTCGATTGCATACGTATACGTACGTCTGGTAATGATGAAACTCGTGTGAGGAAGCGGACAGCGTCGAAAAAGCAACCGCATTATTTTTGTAGATTCACTCACCTACAAACAGATATTTTAACGTAGTTTCAATTAGAAGTCAAAAATGACCATTTTTTAAATATTTTGCACTGCTCTGTTCCAGTTTGAAGAGTTCTAGATCCAGTGGAATGCATAAAGGCAAATTACTAAAGCATCAAGGTCGACAATGCAAGAGGGTAGACAATGCTTGGTAATACAAGAGGGCCTAGGCAAGTGGCATAACGTTAGAAGAATATAAACGGAATATAATGATAAATGTATGGGGTTGACTTAAGCCAATCAAACGTAATTTATACATATCGTTGATTTATGTTGGTATACGATACGCAGACGATAATCATTCTATTCTATTTCTATACTTCTAGCGTTATGCCACTTGTCTAGGCCCTAAGGTCTATGGGCAGATGACCACTTTTCACCAAACGTAGGTAGGCCGTATATTGTGTACAAAACTCAAACCGCCTTACAAATAAACAAAGATTAGGGTCCAAATAGCTATTCCGTGTTTTGTTCCTGTCATGTAAACGTCATTTCAAATTAGAGTAAAAGAGATAAAACACAGAATAACTATTCGGACCTTATTCTTTGTTTATTTGTAAGTGGGAAAATGTTTTATTTAGTGTAGGCTCCAATTGAGCTCATATGGATCTTCAGGGCAGAAGACCTTGTATAGAGAAGAACTGGAAAGAAACTTAGCGAGGAATTTTTTATTATCCCTCCCTTTTCCAAAGTTCAATACTGGAAAATACATTTATAGACACTTTGAATTACATATAACACACACAAAAATAAAACGCACAAAATATAAAAGATAACAATAACAATAAAATCATCATCATCATCATCATCATCAGCCTATTACAAGGGGTCGGCTTATCACTCGTCAGTTTCCCTAATTAGCCAGTTTCATGAACTCGTCAGTTTACCTCATTCGTCAGTATCGCGAAATTCGTCAATAAGTCAGTTTCCTTTTTTGTCAGTTTCTTTATTTCGACACTTTACTTAACTGGTCAATTTATGAAATTCGTCAGTCTAATACAGTCATGTTAATATTGTCATAGTTCAAACACACATGATATAGGTACATTCATTATTAAAAGTAGGTTAAAACTTAGAAAACCAATATTTACCTGGTTTAAACTAAAAACAATTAGAAATAAAGACAATTAAAAATATGGACAACATGCAAAATCTAAATTGTCTAATTTTGCTTATTTATTACCCTATTGATGTGTAACTTTCCTCTCGCTTTCTTGCAATTTGTGAGAGTGATTTCAAGAAATGGGACGGAAGTGTGAAACGGGAAGTCGGGAAAGCCCGCAAGCGCGCGCCATTTCGTAAATTCAGTAAAATCGATAATTAGAACATGACATATTATTATTTTATGTGACATATTGTGTCATTTGACTATCAAATTCAAAAGTCATTTTGATATGACAAATGTCTTTATATATTTTGGAATGTTGTAAATTTGTGAGAAAACACGAGAGCTTATATTCCCCAGTCAAAATCGCGGCAAAAAGGAACAATCGTGGCGTAAACATGCTAAAGACTCAGTTCTCTAAATTAAAATTTGTTACATCAGGTCCACACTCAATGGCTGTAAAAATCTACAATAATTTACCTTATGACATAAAAGAAATAAAAGAAATGACACAGTTCATAACAAACTTGAAGAAATATCTTATTAATAAAAGTTACTATGATATAAATGAGTTCTTTAATGATAAATTTTAACAATAATTTTAAAGGGCAATATTTTACTGTAATTTAATTTTACAAATATTTTATTTAATTGAATATGAGATAAATAATTTTAAATTTAATTAATATTTTTATTTTATCATGCATGACATATAAGACAATAATTTTTATTTTTATTTTCAATTTTTATTTTATTTTTTATTTTTATTGTTATCATTTTGTTATTATTAATTTCTTTATTTTTTATTTTGTAATGAATAGTATCTAATAATGTTACATGTATTACAATTTTTAATTTTTAATTTATTTAATGTTAAAATGTATAATACAATATTTAATAAGCTAGCTATACTCCCTCTGTTTGCTATGCCCTTACGGGGCGCTACATTTTTATTTTAACACATTTTGTACTGCAATAAATGATTTGATTTGAATTTGAATGTCTAGAGAGAGGAATTGAGTATGTACTGCATTCTCTTTTTGATTTGTAAAAAAATATACGTCATTTTCTAATAATTGTAATATTGATTTCAACCACAGACCTGTGATTTCAACCCTTTCGTGTGTGATAAACTTTATCGTTATTTATTTTATGGTTATAAAATGATGTATTACCTGACCTATTTTTTCAGAATATAATGTTAAAATTGCTTATTAAAAAGGTGAGATGTCAAATGTTACAAATCATATGCGACTACTGTAAGGCTCGCCCGTTTTTTTTATTCTAATCTCCAAACTTCAGTATGAAATTGGCACTAAATGACGATGATGATTACCTACAAATATCGACTTCTTAATCGTAATTCCACTGCTAATGGATTTAGTTTCGTGCGTAGCTAGGAAGGTATAAGAAAATACGAAACTTTGTATCAAGTTCCTCGTATCTAATACACATTAAGATACCCACAGCTAATTTGGTCTTTAGCAGCTATTACGTAGCCGATACATTATGAAGTCCTATCAAACTTCTGTTGTTTATCTATGTCCCTATCTCCATAGTTTGTTATCCTACACTCACTCATAAATAATATCCCACTGCTAGACAAAGAACTCCGTTTTCTTTCACGTCTTAAGATTCTCAGCTCTTATTGGTCAAATCCCAAACCATTTCATCACTTACGGCGAAGAAGAGAACGCTAGTTTTTTTTTAGTGGATCTCCCTCTTTCTTTTCCAGCGCTTTAGCGCTTTGAAAGGGAGACGATTAAATACCACAAAACCTGGAGTATTTCCGTCTGCCTTCCAAATCATCCGTTTTATCTATTATGTCCCACTATCTTAAGTCTTAAGTCCCACTATCTTTAATGACAGTCAATGGGTTTAGAGGAATATCAAATACCTATCAATGAATATTTCTATTATCACTTTCTATCGTTATACAAAGAAATCATTTTTTCAATATCGCCTGATTTAATCACACTAATATTATAAATGCGAAAGTTTGTGTATGTATGTTCGTATATTTGTTGCTTCTTTACGCTGCAACGGATGGATGGATTTGGATGAAATTCGGCATACAGATAGTTTATAACCTGGATTAAAACATAGGAAACTTTTTATCCCGATATTCCCACGGGAACAGGAACCACGCGGGTGAAACCGCGAGCTGCCGCTAGTTACCTATATAACTTAAATATGATATTGGCTAGGTCACAGGGAAAAATGAAACAGAAATGCGAACTAGTAGATCCGATTAGTTTTAATTTAATGTTCAATGTTTAATGTATTTAATGTTAGAAAACTAAGATTTTAATAACGAATTATCCCCAAACTATTACCCAAAGTAACTCGCAAACATTAATTACATCTCTATCAAATTTTAATGGCTATCGGCTATATATGTACCTGGCTATTAGCTCAACAGAACTAATTAAGCTTAATTAAAATTCTGACAGAGACGTTCCAGATAAATAACGAAGCTTAAAATGGGCGTGGGCCTTCCCTTAATGAAATCTAAATGCACAGCTAAGCTTGCCATTTCCCGCCTTAGAATAAACATGGCTGCCATACTTGTAGGCAGTTGTGCAAGTTGCCAAATGAAATGGAGCTTAAAGCGTTTGGAAAAAGGAATACTGTTATTTTTCGGAGTGATAGCGTAGGTTTGTTGTAAGGTGTTATAGGGGTAGATCCGAAGAAATGTGACTTATTTCGGGGCTTACATGTGCGCTACGGCAATTATTCTCGTATGAGCAAATGTTACAGCTAAATAAGATCGCTTTTACTTTCACCATGTGATATTATATTATATAGTAATGACCTTTTCTAGTATCATTTCGCATTAATGATTATAAGCTCCTAGTGTAGGAGATAAATCAAACAGCCAGTATGTTGTCTATAGCTTCGTGAGCTGCGAGCTAAGAGATTGTTTATTTGTGTTTACATGTTAAATAGGTACTAATTATTGCTAATGCTTAAGTATGTGCGTCAGCTGAAAACAGAGCGAGTGTGTGTGCTATAGATACAAAGTCCAAGCTGACGCTACAAATTAATAAATGCGAAATTATTCTATTTTTGAAATGAAACAACTTTTCCGGATCTACTCGCGTTTATTTTACACATTACTTATTATTACACATTACTTACCAAGTTTTCTTTGTATTCTGACACAAGAACTTATTTATGTGTTTACGTGGTGTTTACTTTATATTTCAATTGATAATTACGAAATACATAATATACAACGATATTGATGTTATTTTCCCGTAGACAAAGATATTACAATATTAATAGATATTCCTTTTTACCTTATTCTTAACAGCTATAACTCAGAACGGACCAGCATTTCAACAAAGCTGTCATAGTAAATGTTGTTCCATTTAAAAATACCTATCCAACGACATATATGTCTTCGCTATTGAAGGGGTGTACCAGCTTCTATACATTTTTGCCCATTGACCTTTATCTATACAGAAGATTATACTTGATCCTTTCTTGAAAATGTTTAAACGTAGAACAAAATATTAGGATATATAATAAAGCAAAATCACCAACTGATTATGATGAAGACACGAAAGTAATTAATCTTACTCAAGTAACTTATAGACATTAATTAAACTTACATTAAATTTTAATGGCTATGGGCCTTGCATATTTGGCTATTAGCCCAGAGAACAGTAGTCCCCGAACTATTATAGTAGTAATTAGCGTTTATACTGTCCCACTTCTGAGCAAAGAACTTTCTTATTGAAATAAGACATGTCTAAAAAGTTTTGAATGCCTCAACGCCACGCTTGCCAAATGCGGGTTGGTGATCACAAAATCGAGGTATGCATTGAAAGATTCGAAACCCTTTGCCGTCCTGGAGCATTGAACCTAGGACTAGATACGGAATCGACCAACGAGGTCTTATCCTGAATCGACCTCGAGACTCCTGGGTTTGAGACTAGTGGAGACCACAACGGACAGCAAATCTAAGACACACTTTCACGTTTAAAATTAAATCTTTCCGCGGACTGGATCAAAGCTTTCCGCTTTTATTGTAATCTAATCTAAAAGCCCCGTCACTGCGCCTGCGCACCACTGCCCGCACCGGCATTGGCGGGTGCGGTCACCACTCCCGCCCAGACCACAGCACCGACGAACGGTCATGAATCTTTATTTTTTATAGCATCTTTAAATTCACAATTTACATGTATCGATCTAGATTACAACCACTGTTAATTGTATAACTTTGTAACAATTGTAATTTGTCTTGTGTATGTAAATTATTAAAAATAAATACAGTCGTATTGTTTATCAGAGTTTTATTGACCAACCTCAGGTAGTATTCGATTTTCAAACTTTCAGTTAGTAATTTTGATAGTCACAAACTTTTACAATGGCCGATCCACAGACTCCGACATTTGTGTTTATTGTATAACTTTGTAACTATTGTAATTTGTCTTGTGTATGTAAATAAATATAAATAAATACAGTCCACTCGTATCGTTTATCAGTGTTTTATTGACAAACCTCGAATAGTATTCGATTCACAAACTTCTACAATGTCCGACCCACAGACCTTGGTCTGTGGTCCGACCCACAGACTCCGACCGTTGTGAAAAAACTATCAATATCAAATCCTCTGACAGCAACAGTAATGAAAAGCTTACAAAATGATATTTCCACTGCGAACAGCAAATAAAGTTGTGGTTTCAAATGAAAGTAAGTCCTAACACGTTGCGAATAAGTTGTATATTGTAATAAAGTTGAAGTCCGCGTTCGAAGTTATGAGTTTAATTCCGGGAACTACTAAGGTATGAATAATTGATCAAGGGGCGTCCTGAAGATATTAAAAGTAAGATATCAAAATTAAAAGTAAGATATCAAAATTAAAAGTAAAAGACCTTTTTAAAAAACAAGCTTTTATTTGAAAGCGCTAAAAAGAAAAAATAAACTTTTAGGTACTTTAAAACTTTTACTATCAACTTATAACGTCATTACACAATTTATATTATATTTATTTCATTACACAATTTAGATTTAAGTACTCGTATACTTAGATTGAAATTTTTAATAGGTATTTCGATTATCATATATGATCGGTTGGTCGCTGAGGGGAATCAATCACACCAAGTTATTTAATTTACTTGTTTATCTACACAAGTAAATTTCGCGATAAACTTTTATCTATACTAATATTATAATGAGGAAACCTTTGTATGTATGTATGTATGTATGTATGTGTATGTATGTGTGTGTATGTATGTATGTATGTAGGTATGTATGTATGTATGTATGTATGTATGTATGTATGTATGTATGTATGTATGTATGTATGTATGTATGTTTGCAACGACTAAACTCAAAAACTACTGGACCGATTTAAAAAAATCTTTCACCATTAGAATGCTACATAGCAAAGCGCAGCGTAGCGAGGTCTCGGAAAGGGGGAGCGCAGTGACGGAAGGAGGGAGCGGCATAACGTTGTAAAAATCGATTGTATCGAAATAAAAAGTAAACGATATCAGCGCCTCTAACGGTGGGTAATGTAAATATTTTACGATATGATCACTTAAGTTTGACCATTTCATGAAGTAGTTGCGCGTTTAGTTGCCGATATCGAGAAACGATTCCTTATCACTGATCAGCCCAAAGCACATCATGATGTGGCCAACAGACAGTGAAACATTTCATGAAATGCGACCATTTCATGAAATTCTCGAGCATTTCGTGAAGTGAGCAAATCTACGATATGACTACGTCATACACATCACATCATATGTACACATCGATTCAAACCCCTTGGAGAATCTAGTAGGAATCGTGACACGCTTGCTTGCCCTCTGGACGACCGATAGTGGACGCGGACGGACGGACGGTCCGACAGTTGTTCGATCATGCGGCGAGAAACTTAAAGGGAGGAACCCTTTAAGTTTCTCGCCGCTCTCAAAAGGTCCAGTGAAGCTGTAAAGGACACTAGCGGCAAACAGCCAACTCCCTCAAAAGAAACACTTTAAGTACCATCATTAGAGGTTGAAAAGCACCTGCTCGATTCATTACTTACTATGATAAAGTACTAAATTCTTCAGCGATTTTGTTGTCGACTGTACCAGTATTAGTTTGATATTGTTTAGTTTATAAAGTACTTAGAAATTCTATGAATAATCGTCAACTTCTACGAACGGTCCATTACGGTGCTCGGAACGTTAGTTATAGACACTACTGGTACTCCATGCATCCACTCATAAAGCTAGTTGCACGCAACGTGATCTCAGTGAGCTTATAGTTAATTATGCACTATAATAACCTTAAGCAAGCACTTAGTATAATTCATATTTAGCGGTAAGTGACGTCAAGTGTTTATACCAAAATCTTTATTAAATCCAATAAAACTAAACTTATCTCACATCACATCATCAGCTCATCATTCCCCACTGCTGGGATGTTGCACCAGCCTTCCTTATGTATGGATAGGATATTAATCTATGTTTATTTTGCTTAACTTATTTATTACGGTGGTTTGGAGACAGTTATTAGTGTGAAAATATGAAAACTCGATAGCGCGATTCAGGATTCTACAGCGCTATCTGTAAGCCATTAAGATTGGACATCAAACCCGAAGATATGCTATATAAAAGAAGAAGAAATTAGCCTATATACCTACTGTCCCACAGCTGGGCAAAAGTCTCATTCAAGTCATCGCTACAATTGATGGGTATCCGGTTTATTCATCACGCTTGAAAAGTGCTGGTTGATAATCATAAGCCCTCTATTCACTGAAAAATTTGAACATATTGGAATGGAACGTACGACCTTCGGATATCGGGCCGAGCTCTTTGCCACTTGTTTATTGAAGTGTTTAAATTTATATATTATTATTATTATATATTTATTTATTTTTATATGCTATAAAAAAAATTTAATCTTGCAATTTAACCTTTTTTGTATGTTTTTATTAAAATTGTGTCTAAAATAAATAAATAACTTTCGTTTTCAGACCACGAATAAATTAAATTATCGAAACAATATCGAAAAATGGCTAGCCATTTCAGTGCTGTATAATGATTTAACCAAGCTTGACCAAACAATTGATAACTGAAAAACCAGAACTACAAACAGCAAAGTCAACACTAACGGCAAACAATTGGACAACGCAAATAAGGTTCGGTTCAACGTTGACACTTTAATGGAAACATCGATCCGTGATGTAATCACACACACGCTATTCCCAATAAATACAGCTACGGCCAATAGGACATACATAATTAAGAAGAAGGAATTACCAAGTATTCACACTGGCCGCCATGTGTCCAATTCTCACACTCGGAGCGTCTATTGGACGACGTGACTTTGAAATTGATACACGTCAGTGCAAAACTAGTAATGACAATGAAATATAAATCGATGAAGACAACCATTTACTCCTTGGTAGAAGTGAAGATCACTCGTGTCTTAGCGGTCGATGATTTGAAAATCGATAAGTTGTTAAGAAAAATGCGGAAACTCTTCTAGTCGTGTTTGAATATTTAAGTTATAAAAAGGTGAAATTAAAAACTATTCAAGGTAAAAATTGCGAACTTTTTGATGATTGTAGTACATACTTAGTGAATGAGGAGTTACTAGAACTGGACGTTTCTTTTTCAGATGATGACCAAAGTGAAGGCGCAGGGCCTTGTGTCCGATTTGATGCCAAACATCAAATTGATGCAGGCTTCTGGCCATTTCTTATTCAATTACCACTCAGGTAAGATTAAATTTTCTACAGTGTTCTTTTTTCAGTCAAATATCTCGAAATATGATGGACTAATAGTAAGTCCATGGAAATACTTAGGTTCATGCTCTTTTTTGATAAGGCATCCATCCAAACACTGCTGGTTCACTGGTAGAGAAGAAAAGAAAAAAGTAGAAAATAATACAATCATGTTTGTATATATTGTAAAAAGTCGTACTATGAAACATGACAACATAACTAACACTAAAACACTTACATTAATTTTAACATTAAAAATCAAAACAAACTGTTGTGAATCATCAATTAAAATAATAACTCAGTTGTTCTTAAACCAGACACAATAGAAATTCAATTGTTCCATGGCACTGTGGTTACATTGGGCGTCTAGGTATATACAACAAAAAACACAATCTTTGAATACCGAATTCTAATAAAATATTGGACTAGAAATATTAATTAAAATTACTGTTTCAGATAACTCTGGTATGTCCTCCCTTTTGCGGAAGGTCTACTCTAGCGTCCACGCGCTCTTGATCGTCATAAATTTTATGTGTATGGCTGTGAACATGGCGAAATACTCTGAGGAAGTCAACGAGCTGACAGCGAACACAATCACAGTGCTGTTCTTTGCTCACACCGTTATAAAGATGCTCTTCTTCGCCGTGAACTCCAAAAGTTTCTACAGGTAAGAGTTTCACAGGGGTCTCTTTTAGGTCCAATGTTGTAAATGTAAAATCTTTGTAAATATGAATGATTTAGCTTGATTTGGATTGAACATGAGTTGGCTGTTTAATTAATTTTCCTTTGTTGCAATATTGTTAGGATAAATAATTATTTAGTTATCATTTACAAAAACAAAAATATAATGATTAAACCATCAATATAAAAAGAGTTTGTTAGTCATTGATTTTTTTTGATGACTAAAATATATTGTTTTCTATAAGAGATTTTCATAAATTACTTACTTGTTTATATAATTTTTAACGCAAATTTTGTTGCGAACAAATTACAAAAACACAAATGTTGAAAAAATTTCCACGAGCAGGGTTTGAACCTGCACCCTTCTGACATACCGGGTCAGGTGCTCTTCCAATTGAGCTATCGTGGTTTTAACCAGCCCGCCGAAATTATTCAACACTATTTACTTTTTACTTTGAAAGCCAAAGGCGCCCATTCAATGTTAACAACTACCGTCATTAACATCCGATCATAATATTTTTACAAATACTAAAGATCAGTTAAGAAGTAGGCAAGCTATTTATAAATGTTTATATAATTTTTAACGCAAATTTTGTTGCGAACAAATTACAAAAACACAAATGTTGAAAAAATTTCCACGAGCAGGGTTTGAACCTGCACCCTTCTGACATACCGGGTCAGGTGCTCTTCCAATTGAGCTATCGTGGTTTTAACCAGCCCGCCGAAATTATTCAACACTATTTACTTTTTACTTTGAAAGCCAAAGGCGCCCATTCAATGTTAACAACTACCGTCATTAACATCCGATCATAATATTTTTACAAATACTAAAGATCAGTTAAGAAGTAGGCAAGCTATTTATAAATGTTTATATAATTTTTAACGCAAATTTTGTTGCGAACAAATTACAAAAACACAAATGTTGAAAAAATTTCCACGAGCAGGGTTTGAACCTGCACCCTTCTGACATACCGGGTCAGGTGCTCTTCCAATTGAGCTATCGTGGTTTTAACCAGCCCGCCGAAATTATTCAACACTATTTACTTTTTACTTTGAAAGCCAAAGGCGCCCATTCAATGTTAACAACTACCGTCATTAACATCCGATCATAATATTTTTACAAATACTAAAGATCAGTTAAGAAGTAGGCAAGCTATTTATAAATGTTTATATAATTTTTAACGCAAATTTTGTTGCGAACAAATTACAAAAACACAAATGTTGAAAAAATTTCCACGAGCAGGGTTTGAACCTGCACCCTTCTGACATACCGGGTCAGGTGCTCTTCCAATTGAGCTATCGTGGTTTTAACCAGCCCGCCGAAATTATTCAACACTATTTACTTTTTACTTTGAAAGCCAAAGGCGCCCATTCAATGTTAACAACTACCGTCATTAACATCCGATCATAATATTTTTACAAATACTAAAGATCAGTTAAGAAGTAGGCAAGCTATTTATAAATGTTTATATAATTTTTAACGCAAATTTTGTTGCGAACAAATTACAAAAACACAAATGTTGAAAAAATTTCCACGAGCAGGGTTTGAACCTGCACCCTTCTGACATACCGGGTCAGGTGCTCTTCCAATTGAGCTATCGTGGTTTTAACCAGCCCGCCGAAATTATTCAACACTATTTACTTTTTACTTTGAAAGCCAAAGGCGCCCATTCAATGTTAACAACTACCGTCATTAACATCCGATCATAATATTTTTACAAATACTAAAGATCAGTTAAGAAGTAGGCAAGCTATTTATAAATGTTTATATAATTTTTAACGCAAATTTTGTTGCGAACAAATTACAAAAACACAAATGTTGAAAAAATTTCCACGAGCAGGGTTTGAACCTGCACCCTTCTGACATACCGGGTCAGGTGCTCTTCCAATTGAGCTATCGTGGTTTTAACCAGCCCGCCGAAATTATTCAACACTATTTACTTTTTACTTTGAAAGCCAAAGGCGCCCATTCAATGTTAACAACTACCGTCATTAACATCCGATCATAATATTTTTACAAATACTAAAGATCAGTTAAGAAGTAGGCAAGCTATTTATAAATGTTTATATAATTTTTAACGCAAATTTTGTTGCGAACAAATTACAAAAACACAAATGTTGAAAAAATTTCCACGAGCAGGGTTTGAACCTGCACCCTTCTGACATACCGGGTCAGGTGCTCTTCCAATTGAGCTATCGTGGTTTTAACCAGCCCGCCGAAATTATTCAACACTATTTACTTTTTACTTTGAAAGCCAAAGGCGCCCATTCAATGTTAACAACTACCGTCATTAACATCCGATCATAATATTTTTACAAATACTAAAGATCAGTTAAGAAGTAGGCAAGCTATTTATAAATGTTTATATAATTTTTAACGCAAATTTTGTTGCGAACAAATTACAAAAACACAAATGTTGAAAAAATTTCCACGAGCAGGGTTTGAACCTGCACCCTTCTGACATACCGGGTCAGGTGCTCTTCCAATTGAGCTATCGTGGTTTTAACCAGCCCGCCGAAATTATTCAACACTATTTACTTTTTACTTTGAAAGCCAAAGGCGCCCATTCAATGTTAACAACTACCGTCATTAACATCCGATCATAATATTTTTACAAATACTAAAGATCAGTTAAGAAGTAGGCAAGCTATTTATAAATGTTTATATAATTTTTAACGCAAATTTTGTTGCGAACAAATTACAAAAACACAAATGTTGAAAAAATTTCCACGAGCAGGGTTTGAACCTGCACCCTTCTGACATACCGGGTCAGGTGCTCTTCCAATTGAGCTATCGTGGTTTTAACCAGCCCGCCGAAATTATTCAACACTATTTACTTTTTACTTTGAAAGCCAAAGGCGCCCATTCAATGTTAACAACTACCGTCATTAACATCCGATCATAATATTTTTACAAATACTAAAGATCAGTTAAGAAGTAGGCAAGCTATTTATAAATGTTTATATAATTTTTAACGCAAATTTTGTTGCGAACAAATTACAAAAACACAAATGTTGAAAAAATTTCCACGAGCAGGGTTTGAACCTGCACCCTTCTGACATACCGGGTCAGGTGCTCTTCCAATTGAGCTATCGTGGTTTTAACCAGCCCGCCGAAATTATTCAACACTATTTACTTTTTACTTTGAAAGCCAAAGGCGCCCATTCAATGTTAACAACTACCGTCATTAACATCCGATCATAATATTTTTACAAATACTAAAGATCAGTTAAGAAGTAGGCAAGCTATTTATAAATGTTTATATAATTTTTAACGCAAATTTTGTTGCGAACAAATTACAAAAACACAAATGTTGAAAAAATTTCCACGAGCAGGGTTTGAACCTGCACCCTTCTGACATACCGGGTCAGGTGCTCTTCCAATTGAGCTATCGTGGTTTTAACCAGCCCGCCGAAATTATTCAACACTATTTACTTTTTACTTTGAAAGCCAAAGGCGCCCATTCATTTTTGTAATTTGTTCGCAACAAAATTTGCGTTAAAAATTATATAAACATTTATAAATAGCTTGCCTACTTCTTAACTGATCTTTAGTATTTGTAAAAATATTATGATCGGATGTTAATGACGGTAGTTGTTAACATTGAATGGGCGCCTTTGGCTTTCAAAGTAAAAAGTAAATAGTGTTGAATAATTTCGGCGGGCTGGTTAAAACCACGATAGCTCAATTGGAAGAGCACCTGACCCGGTATGTCAGAAGGGTGCAGGTTCAAACCCTGCTCGTGGAAATTTTTTCAACATTTGTGTTTTTGTAATTTGTTCGCAACAAAATTTGCGTTAAAAATTATATAAACATTTATAAATAGCTTGCCTACTTCTTAACTGATCTTTAGTATTTGTAAAAATATTATGATCGGATGTTAATGACGGTAGTTGTTAACATTGAATGGGCGCCTTTGGCTTTCAAAGTAAAAAGTAAATAGTGTTGAATAATTTCGGCGGGCTGGTTAAAACCACGATAGCTCAATTGGAAGAGCACCTGACCCGGTATGTCAGAAGGGTGCAGGTTCAAACCCTGCTCGTGGAAATTTTTTCAACATTTGTGTTTTTGTAATTTGTTCGCAACAAAATTTGCGTTAAAAATTATATAAACATTTATAAATAGCTTGCCTACTTCTTAACTGATCTTTAGTATTTGTAAAAATATTATGATCGGATGTTAATGACGGTAGTTGTTAACATTGAATGGGCGCCTTTGGCTTTCAAAGTAAAAAGTAAATAGTGTTGAATAATTTCGGCGGGCTGGTTAAAACCACGATAGCTCAATTGGAAGAGCACCTGACCCGGTATGTCAGAAGGGTGCAGGTTCAAACCCTGCTCGTGGAAATTTTTTCAACATTTGTGTTTTTGTAATTTGTTCGCAACAAAATTTGCGTTAAAAATTATATAAACATTTATAAATAGCTTGCCTACTTCTTAACTGATCTTTAGTATTTGTAAAAATATTATGATCGGATGTTAATGACGGTAGTTGTTAACATTGAATGGGCGCCTTTGGCTTTCAAAGTAAAAAGTAAATAGTGTTGAATAATTTCGGCGGGCTGGTTAAAACCACGATAGCTCAATTGGAAGAGCACCTGACCCGGTATGTCAGAAGGGTGCAGGTTCAAACCCTGCTCGTGGAAATTTTTTCAACATTTGTGTTTTTGTAATTACTTACTTACTTACTCCGATGGCTCAGCGACCCAAAGTGAGTCTTGGCCTCCGACACAAGGTGACGCCACTGCTCCCTGTTTTGCGCGATCTCTTGATTACACAATTTTATTTTTCAAATCAAAGCCAAAAAGCACTACCATCATTTGGCACTTACGGAAGCACACACATTACTTAAATATTAACTTCTAACTTGATCTTTTTCACAATATCTTTATTTTTTATCTATAAAAATATTAATTAAAAACCGTACAGCAATTTGAAGACTGCTATCTAAATTTAATCAAAACGTTTAAAAAAACAGTAGCGAAAAGATAAGTAAACCTTAATAACCCACCGCCTCATTAAAAATAGTCATTCAAACAGAATTGCGTGTCACAAAGAAAATTCATTTCAAACCAATTTTAATTTAACGAGTGAACACAAAGACTTTCTGAATGGAATATAATTTTCGCGTCGTCAACGCCTCCTTTCTCTTTTTGTTATGGAAAGCCGATGTTTTTGACGGAGAGCTGCGAAAGCGTAACTTAGTTTTTCGAGGTTTTCAAGCGTGTAAATTCTTCTTGCTCGGTCGTCGGAGTGAATGATGAAGCCCTTTCTCTTAATTTTCTGATATAAAACTTGATGACAATGAGTTTTCTCTTTTTGGTCGCGTTGTTGAGCATAGCTTCTTCTCTTATTATATACGGGCTGTGCCCCGCGGTTTCACCCGCGTTCTATTAGTCATAGCGTGATGTAAAATAGTCTATAGCCTTCCTTAATAAATGGACTATTCAACACGAAAATATTTTTTCAATTCGAACCAGTAGTTCCTGAGATTAGCGCGTTCAAACAAACAATCAAACTCTTCAGCTTTATAATAGGTATTAGTATAAATTCTACGTAAGGTTGCTCGACAATTAAAAGCGCTAGCTTATTTGAATTCAGAAGTTATCTTCTGTTTTGTTTGTAAACTATAATTTGTATGGTAGGTAATTTGGGGTTTAGTCATAATTTCTAAAGTGATGATAATTTTACCAATTTTCATTATAACAACTATCGATTTAACAATTGAATACCTAATTGCGCAGATATTTCACAAATAATAACATTTTCATTATCATTTATACTTTAAATGGTTTGTCTCTTTGCTTAGTTTCTTTATTTTTATAAAATAAAACCTTAAAAGCCTTAACGTTACCTAGACTTTTAGACAAACAAAGTCAAAGTCTCTACAATATGATTATTTTCTAAATAAAAGATTATATTCCATTTAAATTTTACTACAAAAATATTATTTCCAGTCACAATAATAACTCGTTATGCGACGCGGGGAATGAAATTTTGCCATTGACTGCTTGTAGAGGTCGGGGGGTGAATCGAGACAGTATGAATAATAATGTCACCTGAAAGATTGGTTCAATCAGAAAAATGTTCTACGATTTGTTCTGATCCCCACAAATTGGCTGGCATAACTCCTTGATAAGGCTTTGTGTACGTTGAAAGTTCCCACACAATGAATCAGAAAACTGGTTACCAAATTGAGTTAGAAAAGTTTTTTAATATTACGCGAATATGGTTATCATGCCTTTGTAAACATCAAAATCAGATATATTAGTTTGATTTTGATAATTCTAGAGTTTGATTTGATAGGAACTCCTTGGTCGAGTGGCTTGTACACCGGTTTTCATGGTGTCGCCAATAGTCGCCATCTCTGAGGTCCCGGGTTCGATCCCCGGTCGGATCAATTTAGAAATACCTAAATGTTTATATAATTTTTAACGCAAATTTTGTTGCGAACAAATTACAAAAACACAAATGTTGAAAAAATTTCCACGAGCAGGGTTTGAACCTGCATCCTTCTGACATACCGGGTCAGGTGCTCTTCCAATTGAGCTATCGTGGTTCTAACCAGCCCGCCGAAATTATTCAACACTATTTACTTTTTTACTTTGAAAGCCAAAGGCGCCCATTCAATGTTAACAACTACCGTCATTAACATCCGATCATAATATTTTTACAAATACTAAAGATCAGTTAAGAAGTAGGCAAGCTATTTATTAGTAGTTTATGCAACTGTCATATAATGAAGGGTATTAAAACACGAGTGTGAGTTTATGAAACGAGCGCAGCGAGTTTCATAATAGTAACGAGTGTTTTAATACCCGTGTTATATGCAGTTGCATACACTACTTTATCTTCACTAATGCAATTAGTCAAACAACAAGAGTAAAAGCTGACAATAGTTTATTTATAATAATTGTTCAAATTTTGGATGGTACAATTTTGAAAGTTAATGTTAATTATTGATCCAGCAGCTGTAGCGGTCGCGGGGCAAGCAAAAGAGCTCGTAGACGGAGTTGGAATATTTATAATTACTTCATTCGTCTTGTTTTCTCTACTGTTCAAGATCGTATTTGAGACTTGAATTTTATTCATTAAAGACTCATCAATGTAGCTTTCAGCCACAGTAGAAGACTTCCACCCCCCGTGTCGTTTCAGTGCGGTCAAATCACCACCGCTATCTATGAGAAGGGTCGCCGAGGTGCGCCGGAAGCAATGCCCCGTGTACAACGCTGGGTTAGGCAGATTCAAAAAACTTGCGATTGTTTTTCCCAGAGCACCAAATTTATTAATACCAGTTCTTTGATCGACGCACTTCCCCGATCTATAGCTCAAGAAAAAGGCAGGGCTTCGACAGGGGGTGGGTCGAAGTTCCATGTATTTTTACATACGGCATAGCAGTTGCCCGTCACAACGAAAGAACGATCTATTTTCGTTTTTGTTTTCGAAACTTTCACCATGATTGTACTGTCGTCTATGTTAGAGACTTCATCGAACTGGATGTTGTATAGCTCTTGCCTTCGGCATGGCCTCATTATGCCGAAGATTAGTGCAACCTGTAACAATAAACGATATAATAAGCTTGAGGTACATAGCCAAGACAAAAACTATGATTTATGAAGTAGTAAAGTGTAGGTACCTACTACCTAATTTATACACAAAACGCTTAAACGGAGTGTCTAGATAACTTGCGTGTGTAGTACGTAAGTACTAGGTAGATTAAATAACAGAACTAAAATACACTTACCTTTTCAAAAAGATACAAAATATCTGGTGAATCTTTCAGGAACATCTTTATTTGACCTGATGTAAACGTCAAGAACTTTTTTTCCTTGTGTCCTTCTGAACTGCGTTTCAGGAACGCTATGACTTTTGAATACTTCGTGATATCAATATTGTTGTAGATACTCAGTGTGGACTTGAGCATAGAATATTTAGCCCACATAGAAGATGGCTTGAATTTGTCGGAGAGGTCTTTGAGATACACAAGAATGACATTTTCAGAAAATTATGTAGTTTTCTTTTCGATCTTCCATGCCAATAAGTTATTATATTCTTTTTCATATAATTTTCTAGATTTTTCTGGCAAAAGATTGTGAGTTACTTTTGTTGCCAATTCTAGAATATCCGGAGGCGTACAAATATCATCGTCGCTGTCCATTTTTAACTTTTAATTTGTATTTTAAAAACAAAACACATTGCGAAACATTAAATTCACGCGTACGTGTATTGTCACAGTGAACTTGCCGCCATTAAAATCTAACCAATGAGAGCGCAGCTGCGCGCGCAGGGCCAATCAGGAGCGAGCGCGCGCTGTTCTTTTTTTATTTAATTGGCACAAGATCTTACCAAAGAGTTTTGTGTATGTAAGTTTAGTAGTTTCGACGAAGTTTTCACGTATAACCCAACTGTTTTCAAAAGCCAGCCTAATATCAAAATTTTATACAACTTGTATGAGGATTTTGACATAAGGCTCGCCAGGTTAATTGGTCGCGTTTTATTGATGTTATAATGAGATTTTACGATATCGATGTGGATATTATACCATCATGTGAAATTGCTTAAATTGAGTGTTTTGTTGTCTGCGCTATAACAGTAGTAATTATAAGTCAAGTATTGGAAACATAAGTAGAATGTTACAACATTAGTGTAGATATAAATGTTTATATAATTTTTAACGCAAATTTTGTTGCGAACAAATTACAAAAACACAAATGTTGAAAATAGTGTTGAATAATTTCGGCGGGCTGGTTAGAACCACGATAGCTCAATTGGAAGAGCACCTGACCCGGTATGTCAGAAGGGTGCAGGTTCAAACCCTGCTCGTGGAAATTTTTTCAACATTTGTTTTTTTTTTTAGAAATACCTGTTTTTCTAAATCGTTTCGGGTCTTGGTGTTTCCTATGTATATTAAGTATGTTTATCCGTTGTCTAGTGAACCATTTCACGAGTTTCTTATGGAAGCTTTTCTTGGGGCTAGATAATTGGTGTGAGTGTGGGAAACATTTATTTATTTATTTATTAATTTTACCTAGTTCAAAAAAGGGTAGTCAATCTCGTTAGATCATTGGGCGACGTAGTTTATGATATCGACAGTTGTTATCACGCTTCCATTAATATTAAAGTAAGTTGTTATTTTTGTTACAAATATGTCGGCGGCGAGGCTGGTTTGTAGTAGGACGGTCGAGCAAACTCGGATTTGTCGATAACACAGTTCATCTTGGATCTTCAAAATAAAGACGCAGTCGTATTCCTTACAGTCACTTTATTGTTATTTTAATATCACAATTACAATATTTAGAAATAGTTGCACGATGCAAATAGATTTTAGAAACGAAATGAGTTCTGCGCGTGCGTACTCTCCGACCGCTTCCGTTCGAATGTTTTTAGTCCGTTGTGGCGCCAAGCCAACTGACGTTGACGTTTCGCGCACAATAGCGCATAGGCTGCGCAGACCACACTAAGTATAGACTATACTTGTCGTTTCTAAGCGATGCTAGCGCCACGTCTCCGACAAATACGTTTTATTATTATTATTATACTCGAAGGAGCTCGATGACGCAATGGTTAACGCGCTCGGAACTTTCGCAAAGGCCGGTTATCGGATGGGTGACCTAAACATTTATCATCTCGAGCTCCTCTGTGCTTCGGAAGGTACGTAAAGCCATCAGTCTCAGCTGCATTAGCAGACGTTAACAATCACTAATCCGCACTGGGCCTGCAAGGTGGCTTATGAACCGATCTCCAGTCCATCCTAGGGATGAATCGTGCCAGCAGTGGGGACATTAAATTAGCTAGTAATGATTATACTCGTAAGAGCAGGGCTAGTTCATTGAAAGGTCAAGAGTTTTCCACTTGCTTCGATCAGCTAATACATACATTTGTTTCAGGACCCTCGCAGTATGGAACCAGTCTAACAGCCACCCCCTATTCACTGAGTCCGACGCTCGCTACCACCAGCTCGCTCTCACCAAAATGAGGAGACTGCTATACTTTATCGGCGGTGTCACTATCACGGCTGTCATCAGTAAGTTGAAGAAGCAGTCAAGGATCGTAGCCTTTTGTACAGGAGACAAAGCGGTATGCATACCACTGGTCCTAGGGAGATGAGACGCAGATGGTTATGTATGACTCTTTCAATCTCTCTCCTTCTCAGTGCAGGAGTTTTTATTATACCCACTAAAACTCCTGCACTGACTCGTTGACTGACCTTGTAAGGAATCATTATGTCACTGGTTTATGGGCATGCCCTTCTACTCGCTTCAATTTAAAAAAAGTGCTGAAAGTTTTCGGTGTTTGCAATAACCCGCTCGAGAGGGTCTGTGAGCAATTAAAGAAATGCTAGTCCACCAGTAGAATAATATAGGCTGATGATAATGATATTAACAATTTTGTGGTATCATGAATATGAGTAAATTTTACTTTGTTTTTTTAAGTGCTAATTGCTGCACTGAAGCTGAATTAAATATTTATAAAATACAGTAAAAAAATTAAATGATTACCCGACCCAGCCAATAATCGAACCTGAGTCTTCCGCCATCCAGGCGGCTGCACTGCTCATTATGCTACCGGGAAGGCTGACGTAAGCACTTAATTTTTCCACTGCTTTCATTAACTTTTTGAGTGTCTTTTAGCGGCACAGCGCCATTTATTTAACGGTTATTGCAACCGATGGCTATGATGGACCGATGGATTGCGGAAGACCCAGATCCTGTTCGATTCCTGGCTGGGTTGGGTAGGCATTTTTTTTAACTGTATTTTATAAATATGAATATGAGTGTTAACTTTCAGGCTGGGTGACTATCACCTTCTTCGGCGAGTCAGTCCGCATGATCGCAAGCAAGGAGACCAATGAGACTTTGACTGAGCCGGCCCCAAGGCTGCCCCTCAAGGCCTGGTACCCATTTGACGCCATGAGCGGGACTATGTACATCGTAGCCTTCGCTTACCAGGTCAGTAAGTTTTTTTCTTTTTGAGGTAAGTTTATTTGGTGACAGGAAAGCTGTGTTCCTATCAAGAGACAACACAGAATGATACTTTCATCACAAATAAACAACGCTCAATCCACATATATATCTAAGAATATCATACATCATACAAAGTGGCGGACATGACAAAACTCACCGAATATGTTCCTGATTTACAACATTGCAGAATAGGTGGCACAAACGGAACAACGAAACAAGATTGCAAACGTTTCGCTCCACTTTGAAGGCAAAGACATTTCTCCGTACAAGGAAACGTCGTTTCAGATTCCCGTTATTGCTCTCAAAGGGACTTTGGTTACCTCGTTGCAAGTCTGTGTTGTTTATAATATTATTTTTTCATTTTAAAACTTATGAAGACACGACAAAACGAACAGTTGCTGTACTTTTAACCGACTTCATAAAAGGAGGAGCTTCTATATTCCACTGTCCGTATTTCATTTCTTTTTATTTTCTCTTTTTGAAGTGTTCTTCGTGATAACAAATGGAAAAAAATACCCTTGCTAAGTTTCTTGTCAGTTTTTCTCATAAGAAGGTCTCCTACTTTGTAGAAACAAACTGATGGCATAGCGACAATTATTTTTAATAAAACAAATTATGATTACTATTTAATACATTAATAACAGTCTTGTTAACTATAGACTTTGTTAAGTTTTCGTTAGTACGTAGTCTAACGGAGCTGTGGTGATTGAGCCATGATTTCTCGCATTCCATCCAAGTATCTATCCGTTCGGCTACCGACAAACGATTCAAATAATTATAGTGTAAACTGAATAAATTAATTTTAACACAATTAATTTTTACAACTTAACTTACAAGGAGTTAAAAAAACCCTCACCTCTAAGAGGTGGAACAGTGTGTGAACACTCGTTCCTATGACATGGAGGCCTTCAATCGAGGCGTGAAGAGGCAACTTGTGGGCCGGCAGCTTGGGGAAGACTGGCTGCGTCGTTTTCCCGCTTCACCAGTTTTCTTCACGTCTGGACTCCATTTCCACTTAACGTCATGAAGGGTTCTTCAAGCCGTGTAACACAAATCATCGTCAGAGGTTTTCTAGAAGGAAAGGCATCACGCCTTAGGTCGTGTCCCTGTCCGTCTCCTACTAGATTCTCCAAGAGGTTCGGATCGGATCAGGACTCCACGAGTGGTGGAGTGGAGTTACTTGCTGTGACACAAAAATAAAAACCTTTTAAATAAGTAATAACATTTTACATACTTATGAATTTGGTTACTTCTCCGTCTCTCAGGTGTACTGGTTGCTATTCTCGATGGCGATCTCCAATTTCATGGATGTGATGTTCTGCTCCTGGCTGATATTCGCATGCGAGCAGCTGCAGCACTTGAAGGCTATCATGAAGCCTTTGATGGAGCTGAGCGCCTCCTTGGACACCTACAGGCCGAACACTGCTGAGCTGTTCCGTGCTTCTTCAACAGGTAAGTGAGATCAAGAGTCATTTTCGACTTTCTAATTTTTTCAAACCACAAAGCTAATTTTAATGAAACCTTCTATGGGAAATACAGATATTTTGATACGCGAGCTATTGAAATTAACAACATCCAAATTTCATTATAGAAATGTTTTATATAAAATTTTTAAAACAAATTTTGTTGCGAACAAATTACAAAAACTCAAATGTTGAAAAAAATTCCTCGAGCAGGATTTGAACCCGTACCCTTCTGACATACCGGATCAGGTGCTCTCCCAATTTGAGCTTGAGATTTACTTTTTACTTTGAAAGCTAAAGGCGCCCATTCAATGGCAACAACTAGCCTTTGGCTTTCAAAGTAAAAAGTAAATAGTGTTGAATAGTTTCGGCGGGCTGGTTAGAACCACGATAGTCAAATTGGGAGAGCACCTGACCCGGTATGTCAGAAAGGTTCAAATCCTGCTCGTGGAAATTTTTTCAACATTTGTGTTTTCATTATAGAAGTTAGTTCGATTGTATGTTTCCGTCATCTGTGCACTGATTTGTTTGATTTTTTTTGTAGTAGATAGTGTTTCCGCCGGTTATCCCACTTTGTATAAATTGCCCACTATAGTGTAGTTCCTATAATATTTATAAAATACAGTAAAAAAATTGAACGCCTACCCGACCCAGCCAGGAATCGAACCTGGGTCTTCCGCAATCCGGGCGGCTGCACTGACCGCTATGCTAATATTTAATTTAGCTTTGGTGGAGCAATTAGCACTTGAAAATAAAAAGTAAATTTTAGTTCCTATAATATTTTTTTATCATTCTAAAGTAATTCAATAACATCTATTTCAAATAATAAATCAACCCGGCTCATAAAAATGAAATTATTCTGCTAAAAATAATTATAATTTGCATTCGAATTAATATTAATTGAAAGATTAAAATCGCTGTTATTTCCTAAAGGAGGAGGTTTAAAAACAGAGTAGCATAATAATTAATTTGTCAAAGGCTGCTTCCGCCTACGCTTTCTAAGATCTTTGAGAATTTTTAATTATTCTTTTTTGGCTACCAAGCTTTGTGATAATTTAATGTTATAAACACACACCCTGAAAGTAAATGGTTAAGTATCGGCTACTGAATTGATTTCAGCCAGTTTGAAGCCGTTATTTTTTTTTCTAAAAAATAGTAATTTATTATTACAGTTACACATACAAATGCTACTTTCAAAATAAGTGCATCATTATTTAATCACAACAGAGAAGTCCGAGAAAGTCCCTGAGCCTGTGGACCTCGACATCAGGGGTATATACTCCACCCAGCAAGACTTCGGGATGACGCTGCGCGGCGCTGGTGGTAGACTACAGAACTTTGGGCAGAACCAGAACAACCCCAACGGGCTGACGCAGAAGCAGGAGATGCTGGCCAGGTCCGCCATCAAGTACTGGGTGGAGAGGCACAAGCACGTCGTGAGGTGAGTTCTTGAAGTTTCCCTCTTATTCCATAAACTTGCTGGCAATAGACTGCAAAACTTCGGGCATTTAAACCAGAATAACCTTAACGGGCTAACGCAGAAGTAATAGTGGCTTGCCAGGTCCACTACCAAGTACTGGGTAGAGAGGCACAGGAACGTAGTGAAGTTAGTTCTTGTTCCCCTCTTATTCCATGACATGAACATATGGTAGTAGGCTGTAAAACTTCGGGTAGTCTAGCCAGAAGAAACCTAACGGGCTGACGTCAGCTCTCTCGTCGGTCCACCTTGTTGGAGGCGCCACCAGTGTGGACAGACACTGTGCTTTCCGGTACGCGGTCGCCACTCAAAGACTTTTTAAATGAAAATTCAGGCTTTTAGTTTTATCCACAACGAAGTTATAGGGGGTCGAAAATGGCCTGAACTGTTTCGAGAAATGGATGGTACGGCCGTGCCGCTTTTTTGCTCGGCTTGGCGGGGCAAAAGCAAGAGATGAATATATGAAATATATGGAATATATATAATATCTAAAAATGTATAGCTTTTATATTTCATGTTGTAACTTTTTATCTGGTTAATTAGATATCATTGCATGTTAACGTGTAATTTTTATAATGCTGTGTATTCACGCTTTTGGGATGCATTCCTGCTCACATCGTTGTTTTTTTTATTGTTCTTAGTTTAGTTTGAATGTATCCTGTTGTGTATACCATAGTAAATAAATAAATAAATAAAGATGCTGGCCAAGTTCTCAAGTTCTAAGTGGGAGGCACAAATACGTTGTGAAGTTCTGGTGGTAGACTGCAAAACTTCAAGCAGAACAAGAACAACCCCAACGGGCTGAAACAGTAGCAAGAGATGCTACCCAAGTCCACTCAAGTATAAGTGGAGGAGCACAAGTACATTGTGAGGTAAGTTCTTGAAGTTTCCTGGTTTTGAAGTATCCCTGAAAAGATTGACTATTAGTTTTATTTGATAGATGGTTTAAAACTGATTCTGTCAACAGTAACAGTATCTTCTAATCAGTCCACTACCGAATTATAGGCATAGGTCATTTTTAACGCATACTAAGCTCCAGCAGATGAGAAATCCAACTGCTACCAGCCACTCTGCCAATATCGTCACTCCACCTCACCGGATCACTATAGTTTCCTGACTTTTTAATCCTGAATTCCTTCGACTTGTAAAAGAAATAGACTTTATCTCGTGCTGGGCCCGCGTCGTGGTTTATTGCCCGTTATCCCCATCCATACATAGCGAAGGCTCATGTCCCAGTAGTGGGGACATAAAAGTGCGCTAGTGATGATAATAGTTTCTTAAGTTGGCTTGTATAAGAAAAGGCTGTCTATATCTCTATTTTTTTGATTATCGCATCAAAGGAAAAAATATTAGAGCGGGACATCTACAGGAAAATACTCGTTAATATTAATAGCTCTCTAGCCCGCGGCATCGCACGCGTGTAATGCGTGACTGTCGTGAGTTATCTAAGGGATAAGATGTTTTGTTAGGATAACAAGCAGCCTCTATAGCATAATATAATAGAAATGTGTTAATTTTTATATAACTTAGAACGCCATATAAGGTACATTATATAATATATAAGGTACATTGTATGAAAAGTTAAGTAAGTAAGTAAAACATTCATTTATTTATTTAGTTATAATTAAAATAAAACATCAATAAAAATTATTAAAAAAAATTATAGCAATATAATCGAGGCATGTGTATAAAAAGGTAAGAAGGTTTGTTTAAAAAAGTTTATCGCAAATTGTATACCTTTAGAAATGCAAGTATGTCCACGCTATAGCAGCACAAAACCAGTCGTTGTGGAGATCCTTGGGGGAGGTCTTTGTGTCCACCAGTGGACGTTTTTGACTGAGATAATAATGATGATGATACATAATATACGGCACAATATCTGCAGTTCCATATTATAATGTAATGTACAGAGACGTATATCAACCTGTCTGAAACTGTCCAATTTCTTCAATAAATAATAGGTCCTTACCTATGATATTGGAGTTTTGTATGAAGATTTTTTATAAAATTTTATTTTTCATACTAACGTTTTTTTAATTTTCTTAGTATCTATTTATTTTAACACTATACAATTTGTAGAGTAGTGTGTTTATTTCACTAGCTAAATATAGTAGATATTAAAAAGAAATAAAATCAAGACCCTTCAAAGCTACAATGAAACAGAAGGTCAATTCCGCAAACAAAAACAAAGTCATTAAAAAAAAATGGGCGATAATGACACAAAATGAATAATCATTGTTAGTCCTGAAGCCTAAGTAACCTAGTCCTAATTAAAGGTGTATAATAATATTAACAACCGGTATTGACTTTTAGAAGTAATACACCTATTAATAAGTGAGAAAAAAACTCAAATTTCATAGGTAAGGACCATTATTAAACCATATGCCGTAATACACAAAGTTCAAAGTCAATGTGTGCAGGCGTGTGTTCTCTATACACCCTGTTAAGATAAATTGACGTATTTTCGAATAACAAGGCATTTTGTAACAACCTAATGGCAAAACGATTTATATTGCGAGTTCGCCGAACAATGCAATCTTGCTAAAATTTATTTGTGGCGAAGTCGTCTGTGTAAGCTAAGTTATAATGACATTTATTCTCTTTGTAATAAGATAGATTATGTAAAAACAAGCTTATTCACTGTTTTAGGTTTGCTTTAGAAAATATATAAAAACATTTTTTTAAATTATTCTTAATGAGGAAGCTTATTCTTGACTGATGTTAAGTGATGATAAGCTCGATGATGGAAGCGCAGTTCACCTGAAATCCTCAACTACTGAAGCACTGGCTATCTTATCTCTGGCTGCCGGAACATAATAATGCGGCAAACAATGATGTTATAGCGACATATTTAGATATGATAGTGGAAAGTGGAGCTGAAGTGAAGCTGGCCAGGCGGTTAACCTTTTTACCGCCAACAACTTCTATAGAAGTTCGAGATTTTCGTGCCGTCCACGCCAGCACTTCTATAGAAGTTCTTCTTTGTACCTACTTTATTAAAATACATTTATACGTTGGCGTACAGCGGGACATCGCGTGCAGGATAGTTGGGCGGTGAAAAGGTTAACAAGCCCTACTACTAACCCAACAGAATACACAAACATATACGCTGGAAATCGAACCCGGGACTTAACCACAAAACAAGTTTTTAAGGGTAGTAATTCAAATCTTTAAGGGTAACCGCTCATATGGGGCGAGCACTAATCAGTGCCCTGAACTACTTAAATTCTATTGTGTCTAATTTCACAGCAGACGACGGATTAAAATAGTAGTCAACATAATGTCAACTTTTTTCCATTCCTCATTACCTCCGTCTGGTTAACCCGTTCCCAAATCCTTCCGAAAGGTTCCATCGTTTCCGGTTTCGTTAATTTATATCCCCCCAGATACTGGGACATCCCTAAATCACCCTTGCTTTTGTCCTCTTTAATTCCAATGGTGTTTTGTAAGTTAAACTGGAATGCTATCAGTTTCTGTTAATTAACTGCCCTATTTCGGGGATCCAAACGCAAATATCTATGTTTTAAACAGAAATGGGATCAGTTTAAAACGAAAATCTTATCTAAAAGCCAAATCGTCCTTTCACAGGCACTTAAAGACGTAAACATCTTAAAAATTCCAAATCATAATTTACTTAGACCAAATTTAGTTACAACTTCACTACTGAATCTACCATCAGCTAGCCTAGTGCGAAATTCATCCGCCATTCGATCACGTTAACGTAAACGAGAATTTGTGTGGCAAAATTTTAACCGTCCATGTATGTCCCTATCTACTGACCCTGATAGGTAGGGTATGGCAGCTGGAACTACGGGTCCGGCTGTCTTTTCAAGGGCCTTCGCGGGCGTCTCCGGCAGGCCCCGGACATGGGTTGCACTCGTGGTGGCATGTGGTTAGCTATAGAAGTGGGAATGTTCGTCTGCCTGGTTGGTCTGGCCAGGCTTCCATTTCGTGGCATAGCGAGCGGGTCTTAGTAGCGGTCCGGTGGGGGCCTGAAGCGAAAAGATCTGCGGGGTACGTGAGTTACCCTTAGTTGGTATGGTGCTCGGTGGTTTTCACTGAGTAGTTACTCCAACATCTCCGGCACTAGTTTGGAGAACTAGTAGAGGTGCCCGCTAGATGCAAAGGCCTCCAGTTTAATCAGCCGCGTAGGAATTTGGAATTGATCAGGTGCCTGGATGGGTACCGAGAAGTGAGTGTGCTTACAACTCCGCCATCAAAGAGGACATTTGGTAGTCGGCTTTAGAGCTGACGGCCCAAGCAGTGGTACACTGTGAGTTGTGCTCTTAGTGCAACGAGAAGTGAGCGAGCTTACAGCTCCGGTGACCTATCTGGATATTAGGTAGTGGACTATACGTTTCCACGGGGCGACTAGCTTGAGACACTAGTCTTAAAAGTACTGGATGAATGATGCGTACCGGCGTGTTCTGATCTGGCGTTATGACCTGACGTAGATGGTCCCTTGCGCTTGCGTAAGGTTATTCTGACACCTACTTTGTAACCGATAGGTTGGTAGGGGGTGTCAGTGTAAACTTTAAAGTAGTGTATAGCGGGTTGTCCATGTATTACCACCAGTATGCGGTGCTTCAATGTCGTAAATATACGTTTTCGTAAACGTAATCGAATGAATACGGATAGTATAAAAAACTCACACTAATAAGCACTTTGTTCGGATTTTAGGAGTGCTTCCAACGGAAAGGAGCTGATAAGAAACCCAGGAGACGTTTTCTCTCCGTCTTCTTAACAAAAATACAAGATAAATAAATAAATTTCCCTACACTCACACCAATTATCTAGCCCAAGAGAAGCTTCGTTATGAAACTCGTTATATGGTTACTAGACAACGGCTAAACATACTTAAAATACTCAAATACATACCTACTTATTATACATAGAAAACACCCAGACCCGGGACAATTTAGAAAAATAATAATTTCTAAATTGACTCGACCGGGGATCGAACCCGGGACCTCAGAGATGGCGACACCATGAAAATCGGTGTACAAACCAGTCGACCAAGGAGGTCGTCAGATATTTGTACAACAGTAATAGCAACAAAAGAAATTCGTATTTCAATAAGCGTAGGTAAGGCGTAGGTAGATATTTTTATTTTCTATTTCTGTCAGGTCACTCGCAAAGTCAACCGTGACTTGCTTATAAAAACCTAAGCCGTTTTTGGCTAAGATGAATGACTTTTAGGGGTCAAATGGAAGTTGCTTGAATGGAGAGTTTTATCTATGTATTTTATATTAATTAGAAGATAATAAAGTCGATAAAGACAATAAAAGCAGTAAACACAGACAGACAACTAATTTACCAAGATTTCGCATTTTTAAATAACATATTAATTAAGTAATAAATCATACTAATATTATAAATGCGAAAGTTTGTGTGTATGAATGTGTGTATGTACATTCCTCCACCGATTAGAAGTTCGTGTAGCGTTCCAGTTTTCAAACGTAAATTTAAGGAATATCTTTTACATATCCAAAAGTTAACCCCATAGGTAGTATTGATGCCTTCTAATGATAAGTAAAATATTTTCAAGGTTTCGCATTTCCGATTTTATTTAAACTAGAGCTTTAACAATGTATCTGATTTGATGTGATTGATGGCGCTGGCGTGCAGTGATGTCACCTACCTTTTATTTATTTATTCATTTATCTTATTGTTTTTCTGGTTTCCACGGAAGATCAGCGTCGGAGTGCCAACCAGGTATCTCGACACTATGCTGAGTGGAGACCGTTTCAACACCACTAGTCCTAAGTATTTTGTCTATGTATTTACATTATTTTAAGTGGTTTTGAATAAAAAAATTCTATTCTATTCTATTCTATATTTGTTGC